>OZ012740.1:498843181-499085681 GCA_963859935.3 Lathyrus sativus
CTTGTTCTTGAGGTTTTAGCATGAACTGAATAGGTCTTGATGATCTTGGTGAGATGTAGATTAAATTTGTGGCTTTAATTGGAGGTTTGATGAGATTTCAGGATGTGACATATTTTGGATTCTTGATCGGGTTTTAAAATCTAGGAGGAATTAGGAAAAACTAATGGTGGATTTAGATTCAGCATAAAAAAACAGAAAAATTGGTATAAGATACGCCTTGGTTTCATGACCTGTAAGTTTTGCTTCACCGGAGAAGACGGTGGCTCAACCACCGAAACCACCGTCTGGTTTATCTGAATGAATTCCCTCCAGAACCAAGTTTAAACGAGGAAGATAAACCACGTCCATTAGATCAGTGGAATTTGAAGACTTAGTCATGAGATCGTACGCCTGTGTTTTAATCTGAGAATGGACTTTGACCAAATGAAACGCGTGTGTTACATTAATGCGTTGGCGCGCTGGTGATCCTTGGATTGGTAGACTTGGTCACGTGATCCAACTGCCCTGATTATTCCTTGTATTTTATTTTTCTTTATTGATTTTTATAATTTCTTTAATTGCTTTTGTCATTTTAAATTCATAATAATTCCATTTTTGATCAGAAAAATAAAATAAAAGTATGTGGATGCTCCTGATTTTATTTCTGATTTTCTGGTGCTTTTAGATTTTTCTTTCATGCAATTTTAAATTTAATATGTTTTTTTTGCATTTTATTTAATTCTTTAATTTTGGCATATTTCCTCATTTTCTTACTGATTTTTGTTTGGCTGTTTGGTATAGAATTTAAGTGAGATATTTGGCTGGCTATTAGTATAAAGATGCATGATCCCTTAGGATTTATTTCATAATTTTTAGATGAATTTAGGACTAGTTTTGAATTAGGTTCCCATGGTCTTCCATTTTAGGGTTTCCATTTGACACTTTGTGATGTTTGATTTCTCTAGTGCCTTTAAGCATAGTTTTAGGCCCTGGTCCTTCTACCCTAGGTTCTCAACACCTTTAGGGTCCCTTAGAAAAATTCATAGGATTTTAGAAGATGATTTAGTATTTTAAGTAGAGTTAACCATTAGACTAGTTTATGGTGCTTCTAACATGACCTTTCCTTTAGTGGAACCTCAATAGTTACCATTAGATGATTCTAGACTTCATATACTCTCTTGATGGAATAGAAGTAAGGTGGATACCTCATTAGGGTTTGTTAGAGCTTGGTTAGAGCTTTAGGTTCCCCTAGTCTAGGTGTTCCTTGTGGCTAGTCTGTAGGGTTTCTTATAAGTGTTGTGTTGCCTCCTTCCCTCTATGTGATTTCTTCCTTGGGCTTTGCCCTACCCTATTTCTCCAAGTCTTAAAGGGGAGCCCTCCTGGGAGAGCCTAATCCTTCCTTTGGTTGGATTATATGCATTCCTCAGGAGTTTGAGCCCTGAATTGACATTCCCCAGTATAGTACATTCCTTTGGTTTGTATTATCCTTCCCTTTCAAGTCTTGATGAGGAGCCCTCCTGGGAGAGCCTAATCCTTCCCTTGGTTGGATTCTGTGCATTCCTCATGGGGTTCAGCCTTAAATTGACATTCTTAGCATGGTATATTCCCTTGGTTTATATACTGCCATCCATCTCAAAGTCCTTTTCTTAGGATCCCTCTTGGGAGAGCCTAATCCTTCCCTTGGTTGGATTTTGTGCATTCCTCAACAGGTTGAGCCTGAGACGGACACCCAGTGTTATACATTATACCAGTTACCTTAGATGGATATCTAGGACTAGTACCCAGTCTTTTCTGTCCTATTGACATAGGATCCCTCTTGGGAGAGCCTAATCCTTCCCTTGGTTGGATTCTGTGCATTCCTCAAGAGGTTGAGCCCATGATGGACCCTGGTATTGATATACCTCCAACCTGATGTAGCATGGGATGACTTCCCTGTGGCTCATTTTGGTTTCTCTCCCTTGTTTGATTGATTGATGCATTAGAATAGGTTCATGTTTAGCATATTTAGGCTAGGAGCATGACTGCTTAGAGGTTGAGTGGGTCTCCCTCTGCTTGCTTGCATTAAGGGTTAAGTCTGTCTCCCATTGCTTGTGTGTTGTTTTTTCCTTTTACCTGTGTGTTTGCATATAGAGGTTGAGTATGTCTCCCTCTGCTTGTCTGTTTTGGCTGTTTTGCTTGTTTGCTCTAGAAGTTGAGTTTGTCTCCTTTTGCTGGTCTTGCTGCATTGCATGCATTTTTACTTACAGTTATTTCTTCACATTTTATTTCTGTTGATGTTGCTTTCCTTTGCCATGTTCCCTTAGGGACTTTGACTTCTCTTGTTCAAGAGAAGTTACGACAAACATTAGGGTTCTAACCATGCATAATAACACTAGGTAGCTCCCTCCTAACCTCAACCATAGGATCAATTTTGCATGACAACATTAGGGTTTGACAGTTTCCCCGTAGAATTCGTTCTCTTCTCATCTCAAAACAACAGTAAAAAACGTAATAAAGGCAAGTTAGTACAAGCGCGTTACAAGCCTTAAGCTACTTGGGAAGTGATAATTGAGCGACCTCATCTCAATCGTCTAGAGTGTTTAGTATACATCCTTTGGACGATATGCGACATATTCGCTCCTAAGTCATAGTCTCTAGTGTTGTACAAACTACAGACAACCATAAAAAACAGTTCTTCGGTACAAGACTGAAAGCAAACATCAAACCTTTTGCCCCGTGGGCCCATAACTCAAGGAAAGCTTTTCTAAAGAAAAGAGTGTCGTTAACTCCCAGTTCTACCGCAAACGGTAACGCCTAAGTCTCCAATGGTCGAGCTGCATACACTAACTGCTAGAACTGTCTATTAACCCTACTCGGATAAAAAAGACAAACCTGTGTTCCGTAGTAGCCCGAACTACGTTTGCTCTGATCTTTCGTGCCGTGTGAAAGTACGTAGGCACGAGATGCGATATCTCGGCGAGCAACCTTCCCCCGTAATCCGTAGTTAGGCGAACTACGTTGACTCTGATTTCTCGTTCCAGACGGGAATACGTAGGCATAAAACTGTTGTGTTCTGCCGAGTCATTTTCTTTTCTTTTCAGACCAGACTTTTAGCGTAGATAGTTAAATCAACCCGTTAGATAAACACAACAAGCGTGGATCCCATCGAGTACGATGGATGTGAGGGGTGCTAATACCTTCCCCTTGCGTAACTGAATCCCGAACCCAGACATTGGTTGCGATGACCTTGTCTTATACCTTTTCGTCAGGTTTTTCTGATTGTTTCCTTTCCCGTTCTGAGGGATAAATAACGAAAGGTGGCGACTCTTCTATTTTGACGGCACCTTATGTTCGCGGTAGCGACAGTTGGCAACTCTGCTGGGGACTTTGGTTCCCTATGCGAGTCAGTCCTAGCGCTTGCGTGTTTACTTGTTGGGTTGTGATTTATTTATCGCATTTTACTTTCCGCATTTTATTTTCAGTATGATATCATTATTGTGTTGTTGTGGGAAGGGGCTCTGATGAGTGATAAGCCAGACCTAGGCTTGAGAGCATATACATGGTATTAGAGTGGATTAATGGTGGACGTGCTTGCTTTGCTTGCATCAGTTCCCATGTAATCCACACTCATACTAGGTTCTCTTTGATGACTTCCTATCGGTCCTTTGGACTCGAGGGGATTTTAGATCTGAGGATTGTCGACTCCAGGGACCGATCATTTGGGATTCAGCTGAGTGAGGCCCTTCAAGAAATGATGATGCCACACCTTCCTGGGTATCATATCATCGTTTCTTGAAAGTCTGTGATGCTAATGACCGCATAGGATGCCGAACCTTTTCCATGATTAGGTCCATACCTGTGAGCAGGGTCGGGTTATTGCAGGGAACCTTTACCTTCACACAACCTGGTTTTCTTGACAGTGAATCAGTATTGTGGGTATCAGAGGGTCCTTATTATCAGACATATGTCTGTTCTTGATAGAGCAGAGCCTCGGTCTCCTCAACAGCACAGTCATCTTGATCCCCTGTTGCATGATTGCATCTTGCATTTTTGCATCCTCATTTACATATCATTAATGTGTGTTTGTGTTGCAGGTGCATATTTCTCTCCTGGTTCTAGTGATCTTGATCCTCCTGGCTGATATGGCATCTCTGAAGAAGACTGTGGCTTACAAGCTACCAACACCTGACATTCGAGAGTTACGGGCTTTGATTTCTTTGGCTGGTAAGAACGTGATGGAGGATTTCAGAAAGAGTTATGGGAGACTTCTGGGTATTGTGTGTACGCTTTCTACGTACGAGTTGAACGACCTCTACGCTCTTCTGCAGTTTTATGACCCGCAGCTCAGATGCTTCATTTTTCCAGACTATGTCCTAGCTCCGACCCTGGAAGAGTATTCTGACTTGCTAGGGGTACCTTTGTTGAATCAGATGCCTTATTACCGTGTTGAGGGTGAACCTGACTTGGGTAAGTTGACTACCGCTCTTCATGTAGATGATTCAGAGTTGAAAGGGATGGTGTTTAGAAAAATTGGAGTTCAGGGTTTTTCTTTGCCTTTCCTGGTGGAAAAGGCCCAAAAGGTTGCCAAGAAGGGTCGCTGGGATGTATTCAATGCCTTCTTAGCCCTTTGCATTTATGGGATCGTGATATTCCCAAGTCATCCGGACTTCATAGGTATGGATGCCTGCCATATATTTGCTTCCGGGAATCCAGTACCCACTCTCCTCGGAGACGTCTACCATTGAGTCCACATCAAAATGAAAACAGAAAGGGGAAGAACGTGGCCTGTTGTGCTCCTTTACTGTATAAGTGGTTTGCTAGCCATCTTCCTAAGAAGGGTCCATTCATTGATACTGCAAAGTCGTCACCCTGGTCTGCTCGTTTGATGGTTTTGTCCGCTGACAATATCATCTGGTTTGATAGAGATCTATTGGGCAAAGATATTGTACATAGTTGTTGTGGCTTTCCTAACGCCCCCTTGATTGGAAGGAATGGTTGTATCAATTACAGTCCTTCTTTGCTGGTTCGACAATTCGGGTATGCACTACGAGGTCCCCCTAAAGAAGAAGAGATACAGGAATCTCTGTATCTCACAGGGTTGCTTGAAGGTGATACTTTGGTTAAGGTACAGAATGCTTGGAGCAAAATTCACCGAAAGGAAAAAGTCTTGCTCGGAAAGAGCAATAACAAGGCCTTTGATCCATATGTGGCTTGGGTCCGAGAAAGGGCCGCCAAGTTTCTAATGTCGTTTCCTGCAGTGGAACCTTTATATCCCCTCGTGTACAAAGAACCTACCACAGTTGATATCCAGAAGTTCAACCAAGTACTCCAAGAGAAAGAAGAGCTACAAAAAGCCAACGAAGAGCTGGAGAAAGAGATTGCCCAACTCCGGAGTGAAAAGAACGAAGCCTTCTACACCTGCAAGAAGCAGACAGAGATGATCAACCACTTGGGCGGTAACTTGACCAAGGAGACTGATTCCAGAGAGCGTCTTGGGTTGGACCTGAAGGCAGTGCACGGGGTATTGACCACCAAGAAGCAGGATCTGGATAAGGCATACCGGAAGTTGACCTAGTACGAGAAGTTGTGGAACAACACTTTGACTAGCCACAAAGAGCGGGAAGAAAAGCTAAAGCAACAAATAGCCCAGTTGGAAGCTCAGATTAAGGCCAAAGACAAGCAGCTAGAGGCTGAAGCCTCACTCCGACGAGACGTCCAGTATAGGTTGGTTGAGGCCAAGGAAAACCTAATGGATTGTCAACTCCGGGCTGACGCTAAGAGGAGTAGGGTGGAGAACCATTCTGAAGAAGGTGTTTGTGAGAGCATTGTCGAGAACCTCCCGGATGCCATCGGGCAAAGGGATTTGTTGATCCAGAGCCTGCTCACTCAGCTTGACCATCCCACTACGAAGAAGTTACTAGAGGATTTCCATGCCCGTAGCCGCACTTGATTTCTTTATATTCCTTTGTACGTTTTATGCATTGATATGCTGATCACCACCAGGCCTGTTGGTTGGGGTCATGCCTTTTGCTTCAGTTGTATGTGATTACAGTTGTACGCTGCCCGCGCGGGTTTTTCAGATAAATATATGAGGAGACTTGCATCTATCACATATGGTCGGTTATATCAGAGTTGGATGAAGAAAGCTTTTGATAAGAAGGTGCGGCCTCGAAGCTTTCAGACGGGCAATCTTGTGCTGAAAAAGATTCTCCCACCATAATCAGATCACAGAGGCAAATGGACTCCCAACTATGAAGGTCCATATATCGTCCGAAAGGTCTTCTCCGGAGGAGCCTTACTGTTGTCCACCATGGATGGCGAGGATTTTACATCCCCTGTGAACTCGGACGCAGTTAAAAAATACTTTGCATAAAGAGACCCGCTGGACAGAAAAAAGAAAGTCCAGGCAAAAATAGGGCATCCCGGCGAACCAAGAAAAAGAAGAAAAAGGTTCGGGCAAAAATTAGGGATAAAAATTGAAAAGATGTACGCCCGCGAAGTCGAAAACCTGAAAAGGCAACTTCGGCAAAAAAGGGTATCCCGGTGAATTGAAAACCCGAAAGGGCGATTCAGGCAAAAGTTAGGGATTGAAAAAGCAAATGACTGCGGTCCGAGTTTGATACTACATTGCTTATTGGTTTGGGAGCACCTGAGGGTCGATTATCCAAGTCAATTTCTTTCGAAGACAGAGTATCGGGAAAGCGTCGGAGTCATGCGAGTCATAGGAGGATCAACCCATGGTGTTTGTTTGTACCACGTTGCCGACATGTATACAAACTTCTTTGTACCTATGTACATATTTGTATTTATTTTTGCAACGTACTCTTTTCAAGAGTTGCATCCACTGTAAAGACTTTGCCTATTTACAGGTCCGTTATCAATAAACGCATACTATTCAGTACTTGACGTTTGTTTCTTGTTTTAACTTTTACTGTTTTGTTTGTGGAAAACGCCGATGTTTTTGATAAACTTGCACATGCATAAACTTGCAGGCCTCAGCCAATAATTGTTAAAACTTTGAATTAACTGAACAATTGTCACGGATATTGACCAAGATAGTTCCTTTTGTGTAGGATGTCTTATTTCGTTCATATTTTGCAGGGTCGTTACCTTCGAAGCAAACAGCCAAGGGATTGTGTTTCACCAGCCAGAGTTCCTTAACGTAGGAGCAGGCTCTAGGTGATCTTATTCCTCCCCAGCAGATAGAAGTCACATTTTATCCCCGAAAGGGTTGGATGCGAGCTAGCAAGCAGTCAGGCAGTGATGTGCATTCCCAGCAGTTGGTCATGTGCACATTTACATCCCTAGTGAAGACCCCACAGGGTATAACCAGGTTGTCAGTGGTTTGTAATGATCATCCTCGTGCAGGATTGTTCTTTCTGTTCTCCAGCAGGTTATCTTTCCTCCAATAGGTTGATCATCCTCTACAGAGTTCGTAACTCCGGATTTGTTAAGTTATCCCCATCAGGATTGTTTATTCCCCCAGCGGAAGTTTGGCTTCATTCCTCCAGCATTTATTTTGCGGGAACGCCTCTTTGCATTTGCATCGCGCATAGCATCTACCCAAACGCGTAGCATTTCCAGGCCGTATGGGGCATTACACCATTTTCAAACATATGCATTTTGAAACACAAGCCAGGTTGGTTACCTCTTTGTTTTCAGGTGTTTTTCCCGACAGGTAATTGGAATTCTTGTTCAAGATGGTTTTCGAGTATTCAAATTTTTGGCATGAGATATGTGATGACAATGTTCGTCCTATCATGTGTTCCCTCATCAGAGTTGGATTGGAGGGTCATCTTGGCGGGTGGACTGGAGGTAGCTTCGTTAACAGCGAATCAAGATAAAAATAACTTGTTATTTTTATTATTCTTGTTCTTGTTATTTAAATTGGTTTTAGAAAAAAACATTGGTTTTTAGAAACCCAATTCAACCCCCCCCCCCCTTTCTTGTGTTTCTCGTTACCTTCAATTGGCATCAAAGCTTCGGTTATGATATTGATAAGATTATCAAACACTTAAATGTGTCAGATAAAGATCCAGGAGAAACACAATGGCTGCCATCCAATGATAGAGATCATTACAATGTTAAACCTCCAATTTTTTATGGATATAAATTTAATTATTGGAAGGACAGCATAGAAAGTTTCTTTCTTGGTCACGATGTGGATCTATGGGACATGGTAGTCGATGTCTACATACACCCAATAGACGAAAGTGGTAATAAGATTGATGACGGGCCAACAGAAAAAGGACTATAAAAATCATCACAAAGTAAGAACCATCTTGCTAAATGCGATTTCATACATTGAGTATGAAAAGATCACTAATAGAGATAATGCTAAACTCATATTTGACTATCTAAGGATGACGCATGAAGGAAACACTCAAGTGAAAGAAACCAAGGCTCTAGAATTGATTCAAAAATACGAAGTGTTCAAGATGGAGGACGATGAAACAATTGATAATATGTTCTCAAGGTTTCAAACTCTGGTTGTAGGACTTAAGGTTCTGGACAAGAGGTATTCTACTAGTGATCATGTCAAGAAGATCATCAGAAGCTTACCTAAATGTTGGAGACCTATGGTAACAGCTTTGAAGTTATAAAAGGACCTCAACAACACTTCTCTTGAAGAATAGGTTAGTTCTTTAAGAAGTCATGAAATTTAGCTCTAAGGAGATGGGCCTAAGAGAAATAGAAAATTTGTTGCTTTGAAGTCTTTTGGAAGATTTGAGAAGACAGTAACTCTTAAAGTTGATACTGATGCTGAATCAAACGAAGAATCATAGGAAGAAGAAGAAGATGATGAATTGTCTCTTCTCTCCAGATGCATGAATCAACTCTGGAAGAAAAGTGATAACACTGAAACACACTGCATATTTGGCTCAGATTACACATGTTTATTGTTGTTTAATTGTTATTTTCTTGCATTATGCTTGTGTTTTGTCTTATTTTCAGGTACATTTCCTAATAAGATCCTTCCACGAAGAAATGGAGCGAAAAGAGCAGAAAACAGAGTTTTCGGTGAAAATTACACACACGGCGTTCCACATGGCATTGGCCATGGGGGTAGCCATGATATTTAGGGTTTCTCCCATGTTCCAATGGTCACAAGACCAGGTATCCCACCATTTGTACACATGGCGGACGCCATGTCTAGATGGCAGGCGCCATCTTTAATTTTGGTGGTTCAGTCAAGGACGGTTGGAGAATGAGGCCATGACTAGAGATTTTATCTTCCATGATTCTTGAAGGTTCAACTTGACGTTCAAGGCATTGTTTCACTATAAATAGGACTTAGTTTTTCATTTTCTATCATCTAATCTTAGTTCTCAGCATAGGCATAAATCTAGTTGTTAATAGCGGTAATTTGTCACATCGAAGGGTTATCGCACTATTGTTGTGGTTGAGGTTGGAGCATCATAGCATAGGAGTTTAATCTTGCCGTCATTTTACTTTCTAAGTCAGCTTTACTTTCCAACACTGTACCAGATTCAAGTCTCTGATTTGGAGCAAGTTTTTTTATTATATTCGCACTTTTATTATTATTCGCATTGCCTTCCGCCTTACTTTAAATTGTTTAAATTTCCGCACAATTTACATATCACTTTATTTCAAAAGATTCGTTTTCTAAATTGAACTTAAGTGTGACACTTTCGTTCTTACTTTTGAAAACCAATCACGCATATATTTATTTCCCTAAATGATTTATTCTACAAATAAATTCTTTACTATGTTTACCACCATCATGTCTAGCTAATTCAGCTGTGCTGGGATGTGAGGACCGTTGTTTCGATGGTACTCCATATGTTGTATTTGTAGAAATATTTTAGGGGATGTTTCGGATTTTAATGCAACTTTTATGAACTTAAATTGATAGGCCATTAAGTGAGCGGGACCGTGTTTCTGCTTATGTAATAATCGTGACTATGTCGGGTAAGATCGAAAGTCTTCTGAAACTTTAGATAAGAGTTGGTTAGTTTTTAATTGGTAAAAACAGTGAAAGCACTTTATTAATTAATTAGGAAAGTTTGGTATTATTAGAAAGTGATTTTAAATTTATTTCCGGACACGTTTATAGATTTAGGATCCGGTTGGTCAAGCATATGCCGAAAACCCTTTGATATTGAAAGTTTCCAATCAAAAACACATTTTAACTGAGTCTTAGAGGTAGTTATATAAAAAAGAATTTTTTTTACTTTAACGCAAGATGCGATCGGTGCAGCGTGAGCGGCTGGTATAGATTAAAGGTCAGGTCAGGTTCCGATTATGCTAACGCGACGGTTTCTTTTTAATTAACTCTTTTTCGAGGAAGAAAATATTGCCCCACAAGTATTACTACTTAGACAATAGGAGTACTATTTGATCGATGAGAATTACATTCCAGTATGCTTTATTCTGAATTCATTCCTTAATTATTTTTCTGTGCGTATTACGCTCTGTTTTCTCTAACTTTAGATGAACACCGTAATAACAGTAATCGTTAGATTGACATTGGTCTCTGTGGGATCGATAATAGTTTATATTACTCTGACTGACTCCATATACTTGCGGATAGCATGCATCAAGTTTTTGGCGCTGTTGCCGGGGACCAATTACGTCAAATTTCATACCCTGTTGTTACACCGTCTAGACTAAAGCATCCCTTTAGCCGGTCAATGCAAAGAACTCATAGCACCAGAAACCTAGTTGATCTAATAGAAGAACCCGAACAATACGCCCGAGATCGTCTTTTTCTCTGAAAACTTAAAAGAGCAATGGCAGAAGATTTGAACGAGAAGCCACTTAAGGATTTTTCCCTACCATCTAACGAAGAACCTCACTCTAGTATAGTAAACCCAACTATACCAGCTCATAACTTTGAATTAAAACCCTCTCTGTTACAATTAGTGCAACAGAACCAGTACGCAGGTCTTCCTACGGAGAACCCGAACCAACTCCTAAAAGTTTTTATCAAATTGGTCGACACCTTGAAAGCCAACGGTGTTCCTCCTGAGGCGATACGTCTAAGACTATTTCCTTTTTCCCTCAGAGATAGAGCCCGATCATGGTTAGATTCCCTTCCAGTAAACTCCATAACCACTTGGAATGACCTAAAGAAAGTGTTCCTAGCTAGATGCTTTCCACCGAGCAAAACCGCTGTCCTACGAAACCAAATAACCCGATTCACTCAAAAGGAGGGAGAATCACTTTTCGACACTTGGGAAAGATACAAATAACTATTAAGAGCTTGTCCACACCATGGGTTAGAACAATGGCTCATAGTTCATGTAACACCCCACTTCCCCGTATTAAATAAAATATAAATATTATAATAATAATCAGAGTTTTCACCAAAAAGTGGGATATCACATCTCCAAATTTTATAAAAATACTTTATTCATTCTTTTCAAAATAATACAGCGGAATTTGTTCAATAAAATAAAATACATCAAATTCATGATACGTCACAGGATTACAATAAGTTTGACATAAAACAGTTAAAACACCCATATCCCGTGTTACGTATCAGAGCATCCTACAACTCGACTATCACACCACTATCCAAGTTAGCTAAGCACCTGGATTATCTGTACTTCCGAAGAAGCACAGACCACAACAACAACAAAGGGGTGAGAAATAATGATCAGAATATAATGGTAATGTAATACATGTAAACAAGGTAGTAAAACACACCAACACACCAATATTCACCCCAACAACTCCATATGACGAACCTACTGTTCAAATTACAATATAACATATTATAATGCAAATATGCAACTCAACACCATGCATGCGGTACCGACTCATTGGTTCATTCAATCGAACCTGGATAGATCACTTATGCTCCTCCTGAGACATGATCTATCCCCCACCATTCTCCACAAAGGAGTACGGATGAATCACTTACGCTCCTCCTGAGACATGATTCATCCCACCAAAACACCATGATATGCACAACACCAATGCATAACTATTATATTCAGGCACACTAAGTGCACACGATCCTCCTGATCATATCATCATACATCATATATACATGCATAGATATATTACACACCAACACCATATAAATCAATTCACACAGTGAGCAATCTCACATTCTAACACCAAATACAACCACATCCCAACACTCGGGGAATACACGATCCTACTGATCACTACACCATAATCATATACATGATACACCCATCATTCATTTTAATTAAATTAGATATTAAACGAGTTTACACTCTAACACCATATATAAACACATCTCAACACTCACATTCTGGTTCTGCTACGTTCGCTGACATTCGCCAGGCGAAGCCCCATAGCGAACCTTCGCTAGCATTCGCCAGGCGAACCTGCTGGCGAAGCCCCCTTTTCACTATCGTGCATTCGCCAGGCGAAGGGATCATTCGCTAGGCGAACCTTCGCTGGCTATACTCGCCAGGCGAACTTTCTACCCTTTCAGTCTGGGATTTAATTCTGAATTATTCGTTGCCACTCGCCTCAACTTCGCCAGGCGAACACTCGCCCCCATTCGCCAGGCGAAACTTCGCCAACACTCGCCAGGCGAAGCCCAGCGAATGCTGCGATTCACCAATTTCTCACAGTTCTGCAGTGCTTTCTACGCTAAATCAAGCCTATCATCTCAACTCTAAATCCTAGCCTACCTCAGTACCAACCTTGTACGTTACCGTAACCAAATCGGTTCTTAAATCTCATTCTCAAAGTCATCGCTTAAACATTCTACTGATGCCTCAAAAGGTCACACAGAATCTCCCTAAAAACCGTAAACCCAGCCTATACGCCAAATTAACCAAAAACAATAATTCATCAACATTGACTTATACTCCATCACTATCAATTACTAGTTATCATCAAACACAAACACACCAATAAACATTATACTCACCAATTATCCTATACTTCCTACTCTAGAACCAACATTACGGTACATTACCGACACTTCAGAGTCACTCTGAATCTCACCAAGGTCCTAACCATAGTCATTAACGACACTATAGGGAAACAACACATAATTTTCCCCAAAGCTATAATCATGGTCATTACCCACACTACAGTAACAACACAGAATCTCACCAAAACTCTATTTATATTTACTATCAACGCTGCTATAGGGAAACAACACATAATTTTCCCCAAAGCTATAATCATGGTCATTACCCACACTACAGTAACAACACAGAATCTCACCAAAACTCTATTTATATTTACTATCAACACTGCTATAGGGAAACAACACATAATTTTCCCCAAAGCTATAATCATGGTCATTACCCACACTACAGTAACAACACAGGATCTCACTAAAACTCTATTTATATTTACTATCAACACTGCTATAGGGAAACAACACATAATTTTACCCAAAGCTATAATCATGGTCATTACCCACACTACAGTAACAACACAGGATCTCACCAAAACTCTATTTATATTTACTATCAACACTGCAGTAACAACATATAATCTCACTAACATCACCATAATATATATACACCAAATTCACCAATATCAATCAACAATTCATCAATATCAAGCATCAATTTAGCATTAGCAACAACAATAACAAGCATGCCAATATAAAACTTCATAGATCGGAATTTTCCTACGGGGTTAAGGACTCCCCTCTACCCTATACATGTATATACCATCCCAATCAAGTTTCTCCCCCCTTACCTTGTTAATCGGTTGATCGATGAAAGAACCCTCCAAGGTTTGCCCAATTCTGATTTTCCCATGTATCCTTCGTTCTTTGCTCCCTTTTTCCGTTCCCTTTTCCGTTCTCTCCTTTCTATCGTTCTTTTTCCACTTTCTCTAACTTCTCACAATGTATCGTAAAACTACTAATCCCTCACGTTTCTATTTTAATTCTCTAATCCCAATAATAATAATAACTTAATAATAATAATAATAATAATAATAATAAATAATAATAATAATAATAATAATAGTAATAATAATCCTATTATTATCTCACCAAAATAATAATAATGTTAATAACTTAATAAAATAATAATAATAATAATAGTAATAATAATCCTATTATTATCTCACCAAAATAATAATAATGTTAATAACAATAGTAACTATAATAAATATAATAATAATAATAATATTCCCACCAATATCAATATTATACACTATATTATTATATTCACCAAAACACCACCAATAATCCTCCCATATCAGGGACACCCACCAATAATAATATTCATACCGATGATAATAATAATAATAATAATAATAATGATAATAATAATGATAATAATAATAATAATAATAATAATAATAATAATAATAATAATAATAATAATAATAATAATAATAATACCACCAATATTACTATTAACTATTATATTATTATCTCCACACCACCAATGATCCTTATATATCAAGGATACTCACCAATCACATACCAACACACCCCACCTAAGGGCACACCAACATAAAATAATTAAATTAACACCAAAATGACTAAATAAATAAAATGGGCGTTACAGTTCACACCTTTTATAACAGACTCATGTATAACACCAAGATGACCATTAATGTTGCCGCCTGTGGCGTCTTGATGAACAAACTCTACCCTGAAGCATGCGCTCTCATTGAAGATATGGCATAAAACCATTACCAATGAGGAACAGAACGAGCCCCAGTAGAGAAGAAAGAAACCAAAGGAGGTGTCTATGAAGTTAGTTGCCTCGACCATATGAATGCCAAAATGGACACCATAGCCCAAAAATTAGAAAGCCTGACTATCAACCCTACAGCTAGCATAGCTGCAATTCAACCCGGATGTGAGATATGTGGAACCCAAGGACATACTCTAGCTAAATGTAATCTTTTAGCTGAAACAACCACATACCAGGTCAATTATGCCCAAGGTAAGCCCTATTCTAACATGTATAACCCTGGATGGAGGAATCACCCAAATGTTTCCTATAAGAATAATAACCCTACTCATAATTCTACACCCCAAAGACCACCCAACTTCCAAGCTCAAAAAACAAACCCACCTATGCAATCTGCTCCTCAAAAGCATAATTTTGAGAAAATGGTAGAAGGTTTCATCGCAGCTCAACTTCAGCAAAACAAGGATTTCATGAACAAAAACATTCATATAAATGGACTAATTAGACAATTGAGCACCAAACTCGATTCTGTAATTATTCACAACAAAATGATTGAAACCCAGGTCTCTCAAGTGGCACAGCAACAATCTACTCAAGTTTCACCAGGAGGACAATTTCTTGGACAACCTCAACCTAACCCCCAAGGGTATGGTAACGCTATTGCCCTACAGAGTGGAACTACTTACTAGGGGCATGTAGTCCCTAGGTTGAATAATCCAGAATCCTCTAAGAAAAATGTAGTGACCACACATGAGAAAGAGGTAGAGAAACCAGTAGAATATGAGCAACCAAAGGGTGAAGAAATTAAAGATAAAGAAGGAGTGAAAGACGATAAAGTTTATCTACCACCCCTTCCTTATAAACCTCCAATTCCATACCCACAAATACTGAAACAAACCAAAGTAGATAACCAATATAAAAAGTTTATAAAATTGATCGAGAAGCTCCACGTAGAGATTCCATTCACCGAAGCCATTACCCAGATACCGTCTTACGCCAAATTCCTTAAAGACATATTAACCAACAAACGAAGGCTTGATGATCCAAAATCCTTAGAATGCAATTCTATTGTCGAAAAAAAGCTTGCTAAAAAGGAGAAAGACCCAGGAAGTTTTTCTATACCTTGCGTTTTAGGAAATCACGTTATCGATAAAGCACTTATAGACTTAGGAGCCAGTGTAAGCTTAATGCCTTTAGCCGTTTGTAAGAGGTTAGACCTAGGAGAATTGCAACCAACAAGGATGTCCCTTCAATTAGCCGATAGATCTGTTAAATATCCTATAGGCATTTTAGAAGACGTCCCGATTAGGATTGGCCAACTCTATATTCTAATAGATTTTGTTATCATGGATATTAAAGAAGACGGCAAAATCCCAATCCTTATAGGTAGACCCTTTTTATCAACAGCTGGAGTTATAATAGATGTTAAGAGAGGAAAAATGACGTTTGAAGTAGGTGATGAAAAAGTAGAATTCATATTATCCAAATTCCTGATGGCACTAGCCATAGATGACTCATGTTATGCTATCGATATCATTGATGAATGCATAAGATATTTAGACCAAGTAGATCCAGTCGAAACAATTAAATTACCTTCAACTCCCATAATAGAGGACGACGGATTTGAAACTGAGCCTCATATAGATGACAGCCTTTATGCTTGGCATTCACCCCATGTCATATGCCATGTCCTAAGAAACCATCAATAGAACTTAAGGAACTACCTAAGAATATGAGATACGAGTTCTTGGACGAAGAACTAAATTGTCCAGTCATAGTCAGTGCCACCTTAGATAGTGAAGAAACCAATCAACTCTTAGATGTTTTGAGAAAATATCCCTCAACTCTAGATTATAACATTTATGATCTCAAAGGGATAAGTCCTTATGTGTGTATGCACCGGATTATGCTAGAGGAAGACTATAAACCTTCTAGAGAATATCAACGAGGGATAAACCTTATAATGAGTGATGTTGTGAAAAAGGAAATGTTAATGTTATTAGAGGTTGGAATAATATATCGAAATTCTGATAGTAAGTGGGTGAGCCCTGTACATGTGATGCCTAAAAGGGGAGGTGCCACAATCGTACAAAACAAAAAGAGGAGAACAAATAGCTAAGCATATAGAACGCGGTTGGTGTATGTATATCGATTATAGAAAACTAAACAAAGTAACTAGGAAAGATCATTTCCCGCTTCCATTCATAGACCAAATGCTTGAACGTCTAGCAAGACATTCTAACTTTTTCTATCTAGATGTATATTCAGGATTTTTCTGAATTCCTATTCACCCCGATGATCAAGAGAAAACAACCTTTACTTGTCCATAAGGAACATTTGCCTACCGACAAATCCCATTCGGACTATGCAATGCCCCAACTACTTTCCAAGGTTGTATGATGTCAATCTTTGCAGATTTCCTCGACAAGATCATGGGAGTTTTCATGGAGGATTTCTTGGTATGTGGATCCAGTTTTAAAAATTGCCTAACCAACCTTGAGAGAATCCTAGAAAGATGCGTAGAAGTCAATATTGTTATAAACTGGGGGAGATGCCATTTTATGGTTACTGAAGGAACAGTATTAGGACACATAGTTTTTGAAAGAAGGATTGAGGTTGACAAATCCAAAATAGAAGTGTTGCACCCTAAAATTTGACCAACCGGGTCCCGCATTTGGTCCTATGTTTCGACGCATGACCGCATTCGCATCTGCATATTGCATACAGTGCATTTCTTATTTGTTTTGATTTTATCGGGATCACAGCTCTCGTCTCGCGTCTCAGGTGTTTTTAATCAGTTTAGATAGGTAGAATCGTGTTTTTGGGATATTTCAGTGTCCGTTATTTTTACCGGCTATTTCGGTGCGCTCTCGTGGGTTTATTTGCCGTTCGGTGCTATTTTTGTCCCTTCGGGAATTATTGTGATTTTTCTGGATTTTATTGGCTATTATTAGGGTTTAAATAGATTTTTTTTATCATTTTAGGATAATATAGAATATTAATAGGTTTTTTAATATTTTTAATAGTTTTAATTCTTTTTAGATAGATTTTTAATCATTTTAGGATTTAATAGATTTTTTAGATAATATAAAATTTTATAGAATATTAATAGATTTTTATTTTAGAATATTAATTGAATTTTTGAATATATTTTTAGATATAGAATATTAATAGGTTTTAATATTTTTAATAGTTTTTAGAATATATTAGATATTAAATGGTTTTGATAGAAGCATATAGTTTTTTTAGATATAGAAATATTATAGATTTTTATTTTGGATTTATAGGATATAATAAATTTTCTTTTAAATAGTATAGAATTTAATAGCATTTTTTTAATATAGAAATAAATAGATTTTTTCTTTTAATAGTTTTTATTAGATATTATAGGAATTTTATAGAATTTAATTGATTTTTAGATTAGTTAGGATTAATTGTTAGGTGCAGTTTTGATTAAGATTAATCATTTCCACTTGCATTAATTAGTTAGTTTATGTTTAATCATTTGCATTAATCACTTTCATTTTAATATCCACGTTAATCCTCATTAGCCCATTAATCCAAATTTTAATCATTTTATTTCATTTCAGTTTTTTTTGGGGGTTCTTATCAATTTTTCGTTGGGCCCCATTTCAATTCGTAAGGCCCAGTTCAGCCCAGAATTAGTCCAGAATTTTCCAGCAAAGTCTAGAAGAGTCCAGAGAATTTCAGCCCTATATAGTCTCAGCCAGCCACGTGTAATCGAGAGGGAGGGTCCACATTTTTTCACCATCACACGCCACATCACATTTTCCTTCGCTCTCTCTCTGCCACGCCCTCACACGTGGCGGCCATGCAGCCAACCTCTCCACTCACCTCAGCCTCACTCTCTCTCCGTGACACCTCTCACACCACGTGGCATTCCACTACCGCCTCACTCCGTGCATGCGTGCCACGCGTACGCACCACCTATCCTCGCCGGGAACCCTCACCGGCCGGCATGCATGGCCGGCGACCACCGTGCATCTCACCGGAAACACCCAAAATCCCCAGACTCCGATCATTCTTCATCTCCTCCAATCCACCTTCATCATTTTTCCAGAAGAATCTCATCAATCTCACCTCAGATTTTCATTCAACATTCTTCAAGAATGTTCATCATATTTCCAGATTCTTCCAGACTTCATCTCCTTCAATTCCACCGATCACCATCTCCGATCAAAGTTCATCCAAATCACCAGAATCACTAGATTGTTCAGCTTTCACCAGTCTTTGTTTTCCAGAATTTGCCCATCGTTCATCAAGAAGCCTCGGCCAGACTCTTCAAAAGACCTTCGTTCAACATTCTCCACGTTCATCAGCTCTTGAGTTCATCAGGTTCATCATAAAATCTCCAGAAATTTAGTTCATCAAGAATCTTCAACAACTCTCAGCAATCCTCCAGAAGAACACACAAATCTGCAGAAACAGGCTTCACCAAGAACTCAGCTTCAACGAGCATCCTCAGAACCTTCCTGTTCGCCATCATCTCCAGAAGGGATCAAGAACAACCCTCCAGAAACCTCAAGAACACGCAAGAGTGTTTCATCATCGCCAGGAAATCTTATCAACGTTTATAAACATCCGTAATCTTCATCAATACATCATCAACCTGCATCCATTTTCCCAGAAACCGTTCAACAAGCTTCAACCACCTGCGTCAAACCTTCATCTTGTTCTTCCTGACTTTCAAGAACTCGTCACATTCATTCCTTCAACAAGCTTAAGCCAAGATATTTGAGCCATGGTTTGGTGTGCGTATCCGGATGTTAGAGCGATGGAGTGTTGTTATCCGTTGATTGTTTTTGTGTGAGGTTGAGGACGAGAATGGAAGGAGGGTGAGGTTGAGAAAGATTGAAGGATTGAGCAGAGTTTAGGAGATTGGATTGAGGGAGAAACAAGGAGAGCAGAAGGATGGACGGAGGTTTGAACGGGAGAGGCTTCACTGCGGCGGCGCTGTGAAGGGAGACAATCCATTAGGGTTTCTCAGAGTGAAGGAAGGAAGGGTTCGTGAACTGGGTTGGGATTGGGCTTCTTGGGCCCAATGTTTTTGCACTTCGCACCCCCCATAATCCTCCATACCCCCCTCCGTGTGTTCTGTGGGCCAAACCAACAAACTCTAAGCCCAATGAAGTTTCTGGCATACACACCCCAGTTTCAGCACTTCCCCCCCATCCGTTTTTTGCAGCACCAGTTACTGGGCTGGGCCCAATGACTTTGTTTTTTTTTCTGCTTACTAACACCCCTGTAATAACCATACCCCCCTTCCCCTTTAGTATTTTCTTTTTGTTTTTTTTTTCTCTTTATTATAATGTATGGAAAAAAATATATTGCTAAAGAAAAGTGAAAAAGTATGAAAAAATAGAGAAAGAAAAATGAAAAAATATAGAAAAATAGAAAAAGAAAAGAAAATATTTGAAAAGAAAATAATAGAAAAGAAAATATTGATAAAAAAAATGAGAAAGAATATTTGGAAAAAGAATTTGAGAAAAGAGAAAAAAAATATGGGAAAATATATGAAAAATATTTTGAAAGAAAAAAAGAAGAAAAGAGAAAAAGAATAGAAAAAAATAGTAAAAAATATTAGTTTTAATATTTTTAGAGGACATTTTTTTCATAGATTTTCTTTTACCATTTTTAGAGATAGAATTAGACGTCCACTTGTTAGGGGACTTTTCCATTTGATTTTCCAGGATAGAATAGGATAGTATTTCCTAGGAGATTTATTTTTCAGTATTCAATCGTTGTAATCATTTTTCAGAATATTAATAAAACGAGATTTGAGCTGTGGTCCCGAAGTAGCCGAACTACAGCTGCTCTGATTCCTCGTACCAGACGGGGATATGTAGGCATAGGATGCGACATCCTAGCGAGCACACTAACAATTAATTTTCTGTTCTCTCGCTGCTGTGCGATCGAGACTTTCCCGCTGACGACTGATGTTACCCTTTTTCTCTCTTGCCCGAGTGCATTTGAGACCGGACCGTAGTTTTGCCCATAGGTTCCCGTACCTTTGAAACCAGTTATTTTCCCACTGCTGTGTGAGAATACCCTGTTTAGCCGTAGTTAGCCTGAACTACGTAAAGCTCTGATCTTCCATGCAGTGTGGAAGTACGTAGGCACAAGACGCGAGGTCTTGGCGAGCCAATTTTCTCTGTAGTCCCGAACTACGTTGACTCTGACTTTCTCTCTTGAGAATACGTAGGCATAGAGTGTGACGCTCTATCGAGTCAATTCCCTTCCGTTTAGATTTAGCAGCCGTAGATATATTGTTTTGCATCCTTTAGACAAACCAAGCAAGCGTGGATCCCGTCGAGTACGACGGACGTGAGGGGTGCTAATACCTTCCCCTTGCGTAACCGACTCCCGAACCCAGGTTTTGGTTGCGATGACCATACCTTTTCTCGTTTTTTGCGAGGTTTACTCTGAGCGTTTCCTTTCCCTCCGTTGGGATAAATAACGCACGGTGGCGACTCTTCTGTCAGTCGGCGCCGATTTCCGCAGTAGCGACAGCTGGTGATTCTGCTGGGGATAACTGCGATAGTTCCCTATGCGAGTTTTTTTGCCGGGGATTCAACGTCCCCTGGATGCTAAGGACTGCGATAGTCCTTATGCATGTGGGATCCAACGTCCCCTAAGAGAGAGTCAATCCTAGCGCTTGTTTGCTTGTCTATTGGTGTTTATTTATTGATATTATCTGTTGCTGTTGGGGTGTTACGGGTGTTCTATGATTGAGTGAGAAGCTGGACCTGGGCTTGAGTGCACCTTAGACTTAAAGTAGAGATTAGTGGGCGCCTACCGGCTTTGCTTGTATTAGTGTCCCGCGAAATCTACGCTCAGACGAGGTTCTTCTGGTTGGCCTCTTGTCCCACCCTTTGGGTGGCTCGGGTTGCTGGTTAGTTGGATTGTCGACTCTGGGAACCGATCATTTGGAAGTTAGCTAAGTGAGGCCTCTTCAAGACTTGATGATGCCACTCCTTCTGGGAATCGTATCGTCAGTTTTGAAAGTCTGTGACGCTGACGACCGCATAGGATGCCGTACCTTGTCAGATATAGGTCCATACCTGTGAGTGGGGGGGGGGGGGGGGGTTTGCAGGAAACTTGACTTTCAACCTACCCGTTATTTTGGTCTTCTCTTCAGAGCAACTGTATTCCGTCAGCAGCGCAGTAGTATTCAGAGATTGTGTGGGGGGCTGTGGTCCCGTTGTTTGCTGCATCTTGCATATCATGTGCATATCAGTGTTGCATCATATTGCATATCATCCTCCAGTTAGCCAGAGTTCTGATCCAGCCTTTGTTTCCTGAAGGTGATTACTCGGAGTTTGGATTGAGCAACTGTTGTTTGTCAGAAGACCGACCTAGGGGTTGAGTAGATTTGAGCAGAATCAAGCATTGAAGTCGGCTGAAGACTATTGGTAGCTATGGCTGAAGGCAATTTCCAGTCTCCTAACACCCTGACGGGGTTCACTATGGCGTCCAACCCTCTGTATGATTCTATGGAAGACTTCCCGCAAGTGAACAACGTTACTGCAGACCAAGTTGTACAGCCTTCTGTGGAAAACCGAGATCGACATGAGCAGTTTGTTGCCCGAAATGAACGTCCTCCTCCTGTTAACAATCAAGGGGTTGCTTTCCCCGTGCTGAATTACCGAAGAGATATCCCGATAGCCAGGATGGTAGATCCAAGAGCTCTTGAGAAGGATAGAAGACTCCGAGCGTTGGAAGAAGGAATGAAAGCTTTGAAAATGAAAGATGTTGTTAACCTGGATACTGTAGACATGTGTTTGGTTCCTGACCTGGTGTTGCCTTATAAGTTCAAAGTGCCGAAATTTGAGCAGTACACGGGAGATAGTTGTCCGAAGCTACATTTGATGATGTTCTGTCGAAGAATGACTGCGTTTGTGCGAGATGACAAATTGATGATTCATTGCTTTCAAGATAGTCTGACTGGGGCATCTTTGAGGTGGTATATGCAGTTAGAGAGAAATCAGATTCAGTCATGGATGGATTTAGCCAGAGCTTTTCTGAAGCAGTACGATTACAACCTAGACGTAGCTCCCTATCGCATGCAGTTGCAAGAACTGTCTCAAGAGAACAATGAACCTATCAGGAAGTATGCTCAGAGATGGAGAGAATTTGCTGCTAGAGTGCATCCACCGCTGTTAGACCAAGAGTTGACTAGCATGTTTGTAGATTCCCTACAAGATCCGTACTTCGAAAGATTGCTCAGACTTCCGTCAAGTTTCTCTGACGTGGTAGCATTAGGAGAACGCCTTGAGTATGCCATAAGAATCGGGAAAATTCAGATTACTTCAAATGATCAAGCTGGTGAAACTGAATACCCTTGTGACTATCAGAGTGAAGAAAGAGTTGTGATCAATGCAGTCATGCCAAAGGTTGAATATCCTCGAAGCAAATCAGTGAATTTTGTTGGTTCTTCATCTTATCAGAGATCAGTACCTCCTGTGGCTTGTTATACCGAACAGACCATTGTGCCTGGGGCACCCTATCAGGAACGTTATGTCGCTCCTCATGCTAATCAGCGAACTCGTGGCCGAGGTTATCAGAATCAGCGTCAGAATCAGAACAGACCTCGCAACAACTTGGAACGGAGGAAAGCTCCTTCTCACCCAGTGCCTATGCCGTATAGCCAGCTGCTACCATCCTTGATCCAGAGTTCTTTGGTGGAACCTAAAGCTCTTAAGCCAGTTCCAGAACCTTACCCTCCTGGGTACAATCCCCACGTTCAGTGTGGTTATCATGGTGGCTCTCCGGGGAATTCGACGGAAGATTGTAAAGCATTTCAGGCGAAAGTACAGCAATTGATTGACCAGGATCGCATTTCCTTTCGAGAAGGATTTCTGTTTGTTCATCCCAACCGCTCAGCTGTCTAAGCTCGTAGACTCGGAAAGTATTCCCCAGCAAAAGCCAGTGGTTCAGACAGGCAGGTGCCTCAGCATTGGCAGTCCTCAGACTTTTATATCATTTGCATTTGTAGTTTCTTTTCTGTTAGTTACTACTTGCTTTTAAACATTGTATGTCTCGAATGGTGATATTAATAAAGTGACTATGCATTTTTCTGAATTAATCATGTCGATGTCGCTCATTTACTGCATTGCACTGACACTTGCATTTTATTCGCTCCACTTTATCACTGTGACTAGCAAAGATTGGAGGGAGGATGACAAAACTGAATACTCATAACCGATGATCGTAGGCTTTCAGATAAGACCTTACCGATGACGTACAAGGCATTGTTTCAAAATCCCCCAAACACTAGAGATATAAGGAGTTAGTCCCTTGTTAACCACTTCGAGCCAGGAAGTAGAAGTTTTTTCGGACTTTTAAAACCTCACATCTTAACCCGGGGCAGGGTAGGTGTCAGTTAGCTTGACCAAGCATTCAAGTCTTACAGAGGAGTGTTGTCTTTCAAGGACCAATCAGTTTATACCTTTCAAGAGGTCAAACCTCACCAATCAGGAGTGAGCCAGTTACAATCCTTTCGGAGCAATCAAGACAACCAGTGTCACACGACTTTGTTCCAAAAGAAAGAAGAAAGAAAGCCCGCTAAGTAAAAAGAAAGAAAAAGCTAGAAAGCTAATACTTAGGCAAAAATCAGGGCATCCCGCTGGACTTCAAAAGAAAACGAAAAACGGAAAGAACTCAAAAGGAGTCAGTCCAGGCAAAAATTAGGGAATCAAAAGAACGAAAAAGAGGGGATATCAATAGAAATTTTTCCCCAGCAAGTCACAAAGTCGTGTACACAGACACCGAAAGCGAAGAAGGAGTAACTATCACTCCGGAAAAATCCTTGTGAATTCCTTAGTTGTGGTTCTTACCATTCAGCATACCTCTCGAAGAGGCGAGCGCTTGTGCCAGGTTAACTGAACCTTAGGATCGGAGATCATCACGTAGAAGGGGTGGGTACAAATCAAAATTTGAGCCGAATATCCTTTGTTTCACGAACCGTGAACCCGACCACGATACAACCCTTAAAAGACCTAATTGAGGTAGGGTTTATTCTGAAAGCGCATTACGATAAGGTTGAGTAACCTGACTTCTTCTTGACTTGCTAGTCACATCCTTGTTGTATTTTCACTGATCACGTAAGCACTGCGTTTGAACTTAGGTTCATACGTCACTCATAATCATTGCATGTAAATGAGTGACAGCTCAAAAATTTTTCAAAATTTGCATAACCACTGCATTAAGATTACCATTCGTGAATAGACAGTTTTAATTGCAGGTTAGTAGTTGACACGAAGGAAATTCCAGCAGGGAATAATCGAGCAGGACTGAGTAATTCAGCAGTCGGAACCAGAATGGTGTACATTGTGAAGACCTATGAATCAGGGGCATTGACTTCCAGTGAGTTCGGAATCAGTTAGTCTGAGGACAAGTCCCGAAGTTTCAGTTGATCAGGGGCAGTATGTTTAAGAAGCAGTTGATCAGAAATGAGTCGTATCGAGAGCCAATCAGGGGCAATTATGCAGAACGTTGAGATTTGAAAGCAGATACTTCAGGTGGATAATCAGATCGGGTTAAGTCACTAGAACGCTCATTCAGGGGCAAGTCAATACAGAGAATGTTGAAACCAACTGGGTTGATAGGGGTTTAATGGAGTTTGAATTCTGTTGTTGTATAGATACCGGGGCAAATATTCTCGAAGTCGTCTTGTAGCAGAGCTGTTCAGAGCAATACTCCCCAAGAGTTAGATTGGGGCAAGTTGAATTGTACTAGGGCAAGTTGTTCAAGCCAGTCTTTTATCCCCAGCTGAGTGTACTGGGGCAAGTGGTGCAAACCAGCCTGTTTATCCCCAGCCGGAGTTGAGTATCGGGGAATCATGTCATTACCCTTATTAAAAATCCTTATCATTCCGAAAAGGCCTTGCTGTCATTGGATCATTATCCTGCAGTTTAAACCTGTTGCGTGTCAGTAACCAGTCGTTTTCAAAGTCCAGTTCTCGCCTGGCAAACCGGTAACCAGTTCTCGTCTGGCCCACCCTTCCGTAAGCATCAGTTCCCGTCTGGTGTAGTTTATTGTAAGCATCAGTTCCCGTCTGGTGCAGTTTATTGTAAGCATCAGTTCCCGTCTGGTGTAGTTTATTGTAACCAGTTCTCGTCTGGTCACCGTTTCTTCAAGTGTTGTATCAGTTCTCGTCTGGTACATGTTAGAGCGTAACCAGTTCTCGTTTGGTCATCGTTTCTTCAAGTGTTGTATCAGTTCTCGTCTGGTACATGTCGTCGCGTAATCAGTTCTCGTCTGATCATCGTGTGTTTTAACCTACGTGTTATACCAGTTCTCGTCTGGTGTACGTCAGCTTTCAGCCAGTTCTCGTCTGGCTGTCTATGCCTCAGTCTGTTATCCAGTCAGCCCTGTCTGATGTCCAAACCAAATCAATTCTCGCTATCAGTTCTCGCCTGGTAGTCTACCTTTGAATGCTAGTTCTCGTCTAGTATTTCCCATATCTTCCATTTGTGTACATAGTCCATGTTTATCCTAAACCAGTAAAAACAAAAAAAACAAAAACCTAAAAGGTATCTGACACAGTAGTTCCCAATGACTCGCAAGTTGTCATGTTTCCCGATACAAAGCTCGATGGATACCAGTACTCCGATTAGTGTTTGAAGTCATTGTGGATGTTGTTAAATCAGAATAGCTACTCTTCAGCAGATGAAAGTTGCGTATTATCCCCGGAAGAGTCGAGATTGTATTTTACCCTGCATCAGAGTAGGATCAGGAGTACCCTCAGCAGATTAAGAGTGATATCCTTGATAGTAGGGGCATTTCCAGTAGTGTGCTGCGCGTAATCAGCCCCAGTTTGGGTCAATCCCCACAGAGCACAATCAGTTATCAATGGTAGAAGGGAGCATCCCCAAGCAGGGTTGTTGTTTTTCTTTCCCCAGTGAAGTCTCCAAGCAGGGTTTCCTTCCCATTTCTCCAGCAGGACAGTTATCCCCAGCGGATTTGGTTTCCTTTTTCTAGCATTTATTTTGCTGAGATAATTCTGTAACTTCGGTGCATCCCCAGTAGAGTTGACGTTGCCTTCGGCATTTATTTTGCCGAGTGGTTTTCAGACCTGGAGTTCTCTGGCAGCTCGAGCCTGCATTAGCATTTGCATCTATTGTCATAGCATTGGTACGAGCATATAGTCTATCTATGCCGTCTGGGCATCGCATTTTCAAACACAAACGCATAGCATATTCATGTCATATAGGGCATTGCATCATTTCAAGCATACGCATGTCGAAACATAGACCAGGATGGTTACCCATTGGATTTCGAATTTGTTCCCTCGCAGAGTTGTGTGGTTAAGCTTCTCTTCGTCCCCAGCGGAGTGATTTTTCACATTTGGTTATTACGTCAGCATCGGGAAAAAAAACAACAAAGAAAGATTGACATACATCAGATTTCTGAAGCTGCGGCCTGTTGACAGAATGGGTGTCAGGCAGTTTAATTCAGAATTCCCCAGGAGAGTTTCCTCAGGTTCGCCGTGAACCATGAGTCGACAGAAAAGATCCCATGACAGATGGGAAGGTGTTTGCTTTTTTCGAAGCATTATTCCGAAGAATCAGTATCTGTGGCGTCACACAGGTGATTGATGTTGAGAAAATTTATCAGATAATTGACAAGTTGTTGCCGTAACAACCGAACTTCAGTCCATTGGAGGCTATTCCTCAAGCAGTTTTGCAGTATATTCCCACGGTTGGCAAATTTCAGGGTTCCATTTGTATTCAACCGTCATCTACCTTTGAATGTTTGAAGGCTGAGCGCTCTTCAACCATTCAGGTCCAAGCCGCTTGAATAGGGGCAGCTGTTGCACCCTAAAATTTGACCAATCGGGTCCCGCATTTGGTCCTATGTTTCGACGCATGACCGCATTCGCATCTGCATATTGCATATAGTGCATTTATTATTTGTTTTGATTTTATCGGGATCACAGCTCTCGTCTCGCGTCTCAGGTGTTTTTAATCAGTTTAGATAGGTAGAATTGTGTTTTTGGGATATTTCAGTGTCCGTTATTTTTACCGGCTATTTCGGTGCGCTCTCGTGGGTTTATTTGCCGTTCGGTGCTATTTTTGTCCCTTCGGGAATTATTGTGATTTTTCTGGATTTTATTGGCTATTATTAGGGTTTAAATAGATTTTTTTTATCATTTTAGGATAATATAGAATATTAATAGGTTTTTTAATATTTTTAATAGTTTTAATTCTTTTTAGATAGATTTTTAATCATTTTAGGATTTAATAGATTTTTTAGATAATATAAAATTTTATAGAATATTAATAGATTTTTATTTTAGAATATTAATTGAATTTTTGAATATATTTTTAGATATAGAATATTAATAGGTTTTAATATTTTTAATAGTTTTTAGAATATATTAGATATTAAATGGTTTTGATAGAAGCATATAGTTTTTTTAGATATAGAAATATTATAGATTTTTATTTTGGATTTATAGGATATAATAAATTTTCTTTTAAATAGTATAGAATTTAATAGCATTTTTTTAATATAGAAATAAATAGATTTTTTCTTTTAATAGTTTTTATTAGATATTATAGGAATTTTATAGAATTTAATTGATTTTTAGATTAGTTAGGATTAATTGTTAGGTGCAGTTTTGATTAAGATTAATCATTTCCACTTGCATTAATTAGTTAGTTTATGTTTAATCATTTGCATTAATCACTTTCATTTTAATATCCACGTTAATCCTCATTAGCCCATTAATCCAAATTTTAATCATTTTATTTCATTTCAGTTTTTTTTGGGGGTTCTTATCAATTTTTCGTTGGGCCCCATTTCAATTCGTAAGGCCCAGTTCAGCCCAGAATTAGTCCAGAATTTTCCAGCAAAGTCTAGAAGAGTCCAGAGAATTTCAGCCCTATATAGTCTCAGCCAGCCACGTGTAATCGAGAGGGAGGGTCCACATTTTTTCACCATCACACGCCACATCACATTTTCCTTCGCTCTCTCTCTGCCACGCCCTCACACGTGGCGGCCATGCAGCCAACCTCTCCACTCACCTCAGCCTCACTCTCTCTCCGTGACACCTCTCA
Organism: Lathyrus sativus; assembly: GCA_963859935.3. Classification (NCBI taxonomy): domain Eukaryota; kingdom Viridiplantae; phylum Streptophyta; class Magnoliopsida; order Fabales; family Fabaceae; genus Lathyrus; species Lathyrus sativus. Next base: position 498,871,848 of record OZ012740.1, read on the forward strand.
CACCACGTGGCATTCCACTACCGCCTCACTCCGTGCATGCGTGCCACGCGTACGCACCACCTATCCTCGCCGGGAACCCTCACCGGCCGGCATGCATGGCCGGCGACCACCGTGCATCTCACCGGAAACACCCAAAATCCCCAGACTCCGATCATTCTTCATCTCCTCCAATCCACCTTCATCATTTTTCCAGAAGAATCTCATCAATCTCACCTCAGATTTTCATTCAACATTCTTCAAGAATGTTCATCATATTTCCAGATTTTTCCAGACTTCATCTCCTTCAATTCCACCGATCACTATCTCCGATCAAAGTTCATCCAAATCACCAGAATCACTAGATTGTTCAGCTTTCACCAGTCTTTGTTTTCCAGAATTTGCCCATCGTTCATCAAGAAGCCTCGGCTAGACTCTTCAAAAGACCTTCGTTCAACATTCTCCACGTTCATCAGCTCTTGAGTTCATCAGGTTCATCATAAAATCTCCAGAAATTCAGTTCATCAAGAATCTTCAACAACTCTCAGCAATCCTCCAGAAGAACACACAAATCTGCAGAAACAGGCTTCACCAAGAACTCAACTTCAATGAGCATCCTCAGAACCTTCCTGTTCGCCATCATCTCCAGAAGGGATCAAGAACAACCCTCCAGAAACCTCAAGAACACGCAAGAGTGTTTCATCATCGCCAGGAAATCTTATCAACGTTTATAAACATCCGTAATCTTCATCAATACATCATCAACCTGCATCCAGTTTCCCAGAAACCGTTCAACAAGCTTCAACCACCTGCGTCAAACCTTCATCTTATTCTTCCTGACTTTCAAGAACTCGTCACATTCATTCCTTCAACAAGCTTAAGCCAAGATATTCGAGCCATGGTTTGGTGTGCGTATCCGGATGTTAGAGCGATGGAGTGTTGTTATCCGTTGATTGTTTTTGTGTGAGGTTGAGGACTAGAATGGAAGGAGGGTGAGGTTGAGAAAGATTGAAGGATTGAGCGGAGTTTAGGAGATTGGATTGAGGGAGAAACAAGGAGAGCAGAAGGATGGACGGAGGTTTGAACGGGAGAGGCTTCACTGCGGCGGCGCTGTGAAGGGAGACAATCCATTAGGGTTTCTCAGAGTGAAGGAAGGAAGGGTTCGTGAACTGGGTTGGGATTGGGCTTCTTGGGCCCAATGTTTTTGCACTTCGCACCCCCCATAATCCTCCATACCCCCCTCCGTGTGTTCTGTGGGCCAAACCAACAAACTCTAAGCCCAATGAAGTTTCTGGCATACACACCCCAGTTTCAGCACTTCCCCCCCCCCCCCCCCCCCCCATCCGTTTTTTGCAGCACCAGTTACTGGGCTGGGCCCAATGACTTTTTTTTTTTTCTGCTTACTAACACCCCTGTAATAACCATACCCCCCTTCCCCTTTAGTATTTTCTTTTTGTTTTTTTTTCTCTTTATTATAATGTATGGAAAAAATATATTGCTAAAGAAAAGTGAAAAAGTATGAAAAAATAGAGAAAGAAAAATGAAAAAATATAGAAAAATAGAAAAAGAAAAGAAAATATTTGAAAAGAAAAGAATAGAAAAGAAAATATTGATAAAAAAATGAGAAAGAATATTTGGAAAAAGAATTTGAGAAAAGAGAAAAAAAATATGGGAAAATATATGAAAAATATTTTGAAAGAAAAAAGAAGAAAAGAGAAAAAGAATAGAAAAAAATAGTAAAAAATATTAGTTTTAATATTTTTAGAGGACATTTTTTTCATAGATTTTCTTTTACCATTTTTAGAGATAGAATTAGACGTCCACTTGTTAGGGGACTTTTCCATTTGATTTTCCAGGATAGAATAGGATAGTATTTCCTAGGAGATTTATTTTTCAGTATTCAATCGTTGTAATCATTTTTCAGAATATTAATAAAACGAGATTTGAGTTGTGGTCCCGAAGTAGCCGAACTACAGCTGCTCTGATTCCTCGTACCAGACGGGGATATGTAGGCATAGGATGCGACATCCTAGCGAGCACACTAACAATTAACTTTTTGTTCTCTCACTGCTGTGCGATCGAGACTTTCCCGCTGATGACTGATGTTACCCTTTTTCTCTCTTGCCCGAGTGCATTTGAGACCGGACCGTAGTTTTGCCCATAGGTTCCCGTACCTTTGAAACCAGTTATTTTCTCACTGCTGTGTGAGAATACCCTGTTTATCCGTAGTTAGCCTGAACTACGTAAAGCTCTGATCTTCCATGCAGTGTGGAAGTACGTAGGCACAAGACGCGAGGTCTTGGCGAGCCAATTTTCTCTGTAGTCCCGAACTACGTTGACTCTGACTTTCTCTCTTGAGAATACGTAGGCATAGAGTGCGACGCTCTATCGAGTCAATTCCCTTCCGTTTAGATTTAGCAGCCGTAGATAGATTGTTTTGCATCCTTTAGACAAATCAAGCAAGCGTGGATCCCGTCGAGTATGACGGACGTGAGGGGTGCTAATACCTTCCCCTTGCGTAACCGACTCCCGAACCCAGGTTTTGGTTGCGATGACCATACCTTTTTCCGTTTTTTGCGAGGTTTACTCTGAGCGTTTCCTTTCCCTCCGTTGGGATAAATAACGCACGGTGGCGACTCTTCTGTCAGCCGACGCCGATTTTCGCAGTAGCGACAAGAAGTTATAGAAAACCTCCAACCACTGAAAACAATTAGAGAGATCTGAAGTTTCCCTGGAGTTGCCAGTTTCTACCGACGCTTCATTAAGGACTTCTCCAAAATAACCAAACCCTTAACCAACCTTCTTATGAAAGATGTTGAATTCAATTTCGAAGATAAATTTCTTGAATATTTAAAACACCTTAAACAAGCACTAATATCTGCACCTATTATACAACCTCCCAATTGGAATCAACCTTTCTAAATGTGCGATGCAAGTGGCTACACATTTGGTGTTGTTTTAGGGCAAAGGAAAGATAAGAAACTTCATGTAATTTATTACGCTAGTAGAACACTAGACGTCTCCCAGCTTAATTATGCCACAACCGAAAAGGAACTCCTCGCCGTAGTTTTCGCTATTGACAAGTTTTGATCTTATCTAGTCAGAGCAAAGATTAATGTTTACACAGATCACACTGCTATCATATATCTATTAAGCAAAAAAGACGCTAAGCCTAGATTACTTTGCTGGACCCTTTTGCTACAAGAATTTGACTAGGAGATCTGTGATAAAAAAGGCACCGAGAACATGGTTACAAACCACCTTTCGAGGCTAGAATACTTAAAACTAGACCACATCCCGATAAACGATGACTTTATTTATGATAGACTCATAGCAGCAGCTAGAACCAATCATAGTGATGACCTCAACCTCTACTTGGAATTAAACATTCAAAATGCCCTAGTAGTTACAAATGTACCTTGGTACGCCGATTTTGTAAACTACCTAGATGTCGATATCATACCCCCTGATCTTAACTACCAACAGAAGAAGAAGTTCTTTCACGATGTGAAACACTTTTATTGGGACAAACCACTCCTGTTTAAGAGAGGCACAGACGACATATTTTGTTGCTGTGTTCGATAAAAGGAAGTAGAAAACATAATCAAACACTGTCACTCTGCACTTTATGAGGGACATGCAGGCACATCTAAGACTTACGCCAAAATTCTTCAAGCAGGCCTTTTCTGGCCAATGTTATGGCGTCATCCATGCTTACATTGTCAGATGTGGCCAGTGTCAATGCACTGGGAATGTCTCAAGACGTGATGAAATGCCCTTGAAGAATATCTAAGAAGTAGAACTCTTTGATGTCTAGGGAATAGATTTTGTGGGACCCTTTCCATTGTCGATGGAAAACAAGTATATTTTAGTAGTTGTTGACTACGTGTCTAAATGGATCGAATTTGTGGCTTCACCTATCAATGATACTCGTGTAGTCATAAAATTATTTAGAAACTACATATTTCCTATATTTGGAGTACCTCGCCTCGTTATAAGCGATGGCGGATCACACTTCATATCAAGAATATTTGATAACCTTTTAAATAAATATGGAGTTAAACACAGAGTAGCAACACCCTACCATCCACAAACTAGTGGACAAGTAGAAGTGTCAAATAGGGAGATTAAGAAATCTTAGAAAAGATTGGTCCCTGAGACTACAAGAAGCATTACGGGCTTACATGACTGCTTTCAAAACTCCTATAGGAACAACCCCATACCAGTTAGTTTACAGAAACTTTTGCCACTTACCCTTTGAGCTGGAACATAAAGCCTATTGGGCCATCAAGGCTCTTAATATGGACTAGTTAGCAATCATTGACAAACGCATTCTCGACATTTGTAAATTAGAAGAGCTACGTCGCAATGCTTTTGAAAATGCCATTATCTAAAAAGAAAGAACTAAAGCATGGCATGACAAAATGATTATTACAAAAGAATTAAATGTAAGAGACCTTGTACTTCTCTTTAATTCTAGATTGCATCTGTTTCCTGGTAAGTTTCGCTCAAGATGGACTGGCCCTTATGAGGTCACCCAAGTCCTGAAGTCTGGGGCAGTAGAAATCTGAGATCATTCATGTAGCCTTTTATAGTAAACGGACAAAGATTGAAACATTATTATGAAGGAGACATCCCTACCTATTACTCTTGTCATACTCTAATTGAACCACCCATTGCCACATCTACTAAGTAAGTTCCATAATTGTTGAGGTATCAACATTAAACAAGCGTTGCGTGGGAGGAAACCCATGACCATTTTATTTCCTTGTTTATTTTTTATATATATCTTATTGTCAAAAGGTAAATTATTTACATTTATTATCTGCTTAGTAGGACTGACTTGTATGATATTTATGTTTCAGGCCTCAAACCTCATCACCCTATATATCATTCTCCACTAACATTATTTTTCAGGATGTAGAACTTCGATGATATGCATGTTGTGTTCAGGGATGAAAAGTAGAGGAAATAATTTGTGATCCTTTCTGAGCGACCCATGCTCCCAAACCAAATACCCTGATTCCAACTGCTTTGAAGCCTTAGGTCTTGAAGCTAGTGTAAGATACCTCAACCATCAACACCAATGGAAAGAATACTCTGATGCAATGAATGTCACGTACAAGTACTTAACCTTAGAATTCCTCATCTCTCTCATTTACGAGCCCTACGCTGGTAGAGGATTCAAAAGAGGGCATATTAATTTCAGATTATTTGGAAAAGAGTACATCCTCAACCACAAAGATTTTGCTAACCTATTAGGATTTCATCATGGCCTAGATGATATACATGATCTATTAGAAGTAAATGTTATGTAAGATGAGATGGATAAGTTCTGGAGTCACATTACCGGTGGAGGAGGCCTTGATCCTTCCACCTAACTATCAAACAAGATCCATAACCCAACCTTTAGATACTTCCAGATGATTCTAGCTCAGACCTTCTTTGGAAAAAGCGAAACCAACATCCATGTAAGTGATGAAGAGATCCTTATGCTCTTCAACACCTCCCAGTCACGTCCTATAAGCAGTGGAAATTTCCTGATGGATAAGCTTAACCTAACCTCCGGATCTTCCAAAGGACCCATCCATATAGGAGGTACAGTGACACACATAGCTTATGCCCTAGGTCTCTCCACCAAATTATCTCACCTGACCACCTATTGTGGCTACACCCTTATTAACCTAAACCATTGTTTGGATAGTGGCCTAGTGAGGAGAATTTTCTTTGATCCTACCGATTTCAAACTCCTGATAGACGATGAGACCATTCACTACTTTGGACTACCAAATTCGACTCGAACCAATGTCCATAATAAAGAAAACTGGTCGTATTCCCTAGAAGGCCAGGATGAGACACCTGCCAGATCTAAGACCCCGCTTGTTCTTGAATACCATCATACACCTCTCTTAGAAAGGACCACATTGCATTCCTCTAATGTTCATCTGCAGCGACACGACATTTATTCTGAGTTTGATATTATGCGCAAGGAGATTTTTTCTCTTTGCGAAGATCTTACTGAATTGACCATATAGATGGAGGTCTCCGATGCGGCACATGCCACCGAATCTGATTGCCTGTATGAATCAGGGTGTCCATCGCCAATCACTTTAGAGGAATTACTAGCATACTGAGGACATTGCTCACACTGAGTGTGGAGGAGATTTTTACTGCATTATTATCATTATTTTTACCGTAGTGCTATCGTTATTTTTACCGCACTATTATTATTATTGCCATTTAATTCACCTCAAACATATTATTATTATTAGTAGTTTTATTTTTGCATATTCAAAATTATCATTTAATTTTTAAATTTTCAAGATCTTTATTATTATCATTATTCATGTTTAATGAGCATTTTTATCATTTATATCGTGTAAAAGTATTATCTATGTCTCTTGCATGTACCAATATCTCAGAAGACGCTACATACACCCCCAAATGAGGATCCAAACCCAGCCAAGTCCCAAATCCTGTGCTAGCCCAAAATACAAAGATGGCGGACGCCATTTACCCCTAGGCGGACGCCAAGGGGTCTGAAGCCTTTTATGGGACAGATTAGAGAAAAATCACATTTTTTCTATTCTCTTCATCTTCAACCTTCAAAAACTCTCATTTCCTCCATTGTTGACCACATTGAAAATCCACTAAACCTCATTAACCTCTGATTCAACTACCATTTCCCACTATCCCACTCATTTTTCATCTATAAAAATCCAACCTTTCACCCATGTTCCACAAAAATTTCCAATTCACAAATTTCACTAAAACCCTAATTTTCCACCAAGCAACCACCAACAATGGTAGAAAGGGAGCAAGGACAAATAATTTTCCGCGAAGGAAGAGATGGGGATAGGCAGAGGCAAAAATTTGAAGACTTGCAGACACGCAAAATTTTTGCGACAAGGTATATCGATGAGAACTATCTGTATAGTCTAGGTATCCATTTTAGCATAGTCTACATGTTGGATAATTTACAATTTCATGATATTTTTATTCGTAGAGAACCAAATTATGAAATTCTGACTCGATAGTTTTTGAGTTTGTTAATTTACACTGTTAGAGCTAACACTGCTAGCATTGTCGATACGGTGAGGCTTAGGATGTTTAATATAGAATATGGGTACACCACTGACGCTCTTGATGGTCTGTTAAGATTCCCATTTGGGGAGGGTTCCATTTGTGAGGCACCTTTAGACACTGAATGGAAAATAGAGGCTTTCTAACTGTGGAGAGATCTGACTGGTCATGCCATTAGTTCCTTCGAGGGAAACTTGGCCTCTGATATACATAACCCGACCATACGTGTTTTCCGCCATTTGCTGGCTGATACCATCTTTGTTAGAGAGAACTCTAACAAATTAAATTCAAAAGAATTCATTTTTCTATAGGTTTCCCTCTATCGCAGAAGATTGAACCCCGTACGTTTTATGCTAGCACATATGTGTGCTGTTGTGAAGAAGAGAGGAATCGTGTCATTTGGGGGATTGATTACCTACATTGCACGTGCCCTCCAACTTGACATTGAGGTAGCCACATTAGAACCACTCCCACCTCACACCATAAACTTAAAATTCTTAAGAGATATGCGATTGTGCAAGGTGAGGAAGGAAGGAGGATACACCCTCATGGTTCGAAATGTAGCTATACCGAGTGTTGCTTTACCTTGTTCCCATTGTACCGATGTACGACACAAAAGAAACTGGACTTATATTTACAAGCTGGTCCTATTCTCGGTCTGTTACCACCAAACATCCCAGAAGACGAAGGTAACTAGATCGATAACGAATATGAGAGGATGAACCAATCCCCCATTCATAATATTCCTTCCCCACAAGCATCACCTGCATACACTCCACCATTTATTAACCCTTCTACAGGTGCACCTTCTGGATTCTATATTACATAAGAGATATGGAGATAGAAGCAAGCTCATGAAGAAGAATGTGATGGCATATTCTATGCCATGTATGAGCAGAAGCAAGACATGATGAACTTCATGTGTGAGTCACAATGGCAGACTGAGCGATCCATGTGTTCTATGATGGAGTCTCAGCTTGTTGTCGCCTCTCTACAGCAACACCAACAAGCTCGTTTTGATAAGCATTATAGGCCGGTAGAAGCCACTCAAGGTTCCATACTAGGAAACCTTCGTGAGCTCCGACAGGCTAATGACTCACTAGCAGCGAGGATTGAGCGGCTTGAGCTTTCACAGGGTACACGACACCATAGTAGAAGTCGTCGTTCTCGACATCCAGAGCAGGGAGGAGAATGTACCAGTGGTCAGCAATAGTGATGTCCAGGTTTTGCCGATTTCTTTGCACCTTTTATCGAAACATTAGGGACAATGTTTGGTTTAAGTGTGGGAGGAGATATTTACTGTTTTTATTTTCCTTTATGTTTTTCATTTTTTGCTTTCTAGTTTTGTTCTAAATATGCTTTTAGCTTATTTTTAGTTTGTTTTTAATAATTACATGTGCTTGACGAGTCGTATGTGTAGTTTGTCTATTTTCACCCATTTCTTGAGCCATACCAAAATTTTTTGAATAAGAAAACAACTTTTATTTTGAAAATTTAGGTTGTTAGACATGTTTAGGATAGTAGAGACTTGGGGAAACTTTTGAAAAATCGATATTGTCTTGACACCGTAAGTATCTTAATTATAGAAATCAATCTGGATACTTATTATGAGATGGCCTTAAAATCTAAACCTTGTATTAATCCTTAAGTAGTTTATTTTAGCAGTCAGCACCATCTAAGTTACCGTTAAGTGGATGAACCGATGCAAGTAGGTGAATAATCCCGTAAAAAAATGCATGCAGAAAAACAAAGATTTTGAAAAAAGGATCTGCCTTCTAAGTTAGATAACCCTCACCTAGTTATTTAGCCCAACGGTAGCGAAACTTCTAAAATTATGCTTATGTGTCTGTGTTAAAAAGCAAAAATCATTGGATATTGACACAAATTTAGATCAGGATCACCAACAGGTTTGTTCACCATACAAGTACAAGATAATAGGCTTAATGTGATTGCGCTTGAATGAAAAAGGATATAAAAGGGGTGAGTAAGTTAGGCCCAGGTATAATGACATGATGCAGATTGGTTTGTATAAAGACACTTATGACCACAACTCGCGGGAAGTGTTACTACGATATCCTTGGTTCACGACTTAGTACTTATCGACGCAACCTTGATCAAACTAAAAGTCTTTAGCCTAGATTGAATACTTGTGTGGTAATATTTTTCTTTTGTGCTCATAAGAGATTGCTTAAGGACAAGCAAAGGTTTAAGTGTGGGAGAATTGATAACACCGAAACACACTGCGTATTTGGCTCAAATTGCACATGGTTATTGTTGTTTAATTGTTATTTTCTTGCATTATGCTTGTGTTTTATCTTGTTTTCAGGTACATTTCCTAATAAGAACCTTCCACGAAAAAATGGAGCGAAAAGAGTATAAAACAGAGTTTTAGGTGAAAATTACACATATGGCGTTGGCCATGGGTGTAGCCATGATGTTTAGGGTTTCTCCCATGTTCCAATGGTCACAAGATCAGGTCTCCCACCTTTTGCACACATGGTGGGCGCCACCTTTGATTTTGGTGGTCCAGTTAAGGATGGTTAGAGAATGAGGCCATGACTAGAGATTTTCTCTCCCACAATTCTTGAAGGTTCAGCTCAACGTTCAAGGCATTATTTCACTATAAATAGGAATTAGTTTTTCATTTTCTATCATCCAACCTTATTTCTCAGCCATGGCATAAATATTGTTGTTAATAGCGGTAATCCGTCACATCGAGGGGTTATCACACTATTGTTGTAATCGAGGTTGGAGCATCGTAGCATAGGAGTTTTATCTTGCCGTCATTTTACTTTCCATATCAGCTTTACTTTCCAACACTGTACCAGATTCAAGTCTCCGATTTGGAGCAGGTATTTTTAATTCTATTCGCACTTTTATTATTATTCGCATTGCCTTCCGCCTTGCTTTAAATTGTTTAAATTTCCACACAATTTACACATCGCTTTATTTCGAAAGATTCATTTTCTAAACTGAACTTAAGCGTGACACTTTCATTCTTACTTTTGAAAACCAATCACACACTTATTTATTTCCCAAAATGATTTATTCTACAAACAAATTCTTTACTATGTTTACCACCGCCATGTCTAGCTAATTTTGTTGTGCTGGGAGGTGAGGACCGTTGTTTCGATCGTACTCCATATGTTGTATTTGTAGAAATACTTTAGGGGTTGTTTCGGATTTTAATGCAACTTTTCTGAACTTAAATTGGTCGGCCATTACGTGAACGGGGCCGTGTTTCTGTTTACGTAATAACCATGATTATATTGGGTAAGATCGAAAGCCTTCCAACACTTTAGATAAGAGTTGGTTAGTTTTTAATTGGTAAAAACAGCGAAAGCACTTTATTAATTAATTAGGAAAGTTTGGTATTATTAAAAAGTGATTTTAAAACCATTTTTGGACGCGTTTATAGATTTAGGATCCGGTTGGCCGAGCATATGCCGAAAACCCTTTGATATTGAAAGTTTCCAATCAAAAACACTTTTTAACTGAGTCTTATAGGTAGTTATAATGCAAGATGTGACTGGTGCAGCGTGAGCGGCTGGTAGAGATTAAAGGTTAGGTCTGATTCCAATTACGCTAACGTGACGGTTCCTTTTTAATTAACTCTTTTTCGAGGAAGAAAATATTGCCCCACAAGTATTACTACTTAGACAATAGGAGTACTGTTTGATTGATGAGAATTACATTCCAATATGCTTTATTCTGAATTTGAATTCATTCATTAATTATTTTTTCTGTGCATATTACGTTACGTTTTTACTAGCTTTAGTTAAACACCATAACAATAGTAATCGATAGATTGACATTGGTCTCTGTGGGATCGATAATCTTTTATATTACTTTGACGTACTCCGTATACTTGCGGATAGCATGCATCAAAAAGACAATGCAAATTCAAAGGACAAAGAAGAACATGTGGTCATTCTGAGTCTACTTCTAGATTCAAGAAACCTAGAGCCAGAAAAGTCATATGTCGTGAATACAAGGAGCCAGGTCATTATAAGAATGACTGCCCCAAGCTGAAGAATGACATACCTAAGAAGAAAGACTTCAGAGTGAAGAAGAAGGGTCTTATGGCTACATGGGGTGATTCAGATTACTCTAATGATAATTCTGAAGGGGAGCAGGCTAATGTGGCTCTGATGGCACGCACAAAAGCTTCTGCTGGAACCAGTCTATCAGAATTATAACCCGAATCAGATTCTGAAGAGGTATTTTCTGAACTTGAGTCTAGTTTCTCTGATATTCTGGAAAAAAATATTAGAACCTTTTGAACAAATACAAGGATCTGAAAAAGGTTCGTGTATCTGAAACAGAAGCCCTTTGTAAGCTTAAAAAAACTTCTCAATGTTAAGTAAAGAAAACCTTATTATTAAAAACAATTATGTGACCTCAAGCAAGAGTCTACCTAAGGAAACCACGTCTAAAGCTCCTATAAGTTATGGTGATATCATACATAAGTATGATAAAAAGATTTAGAAGCTCCTTTCTAGAATCCTGAATAAAAGCTTAATGGATTCAATGATTTATGGCGTCAGCAGGAACGGGACAAGAGATATTGGCTATAATTCTGATGAAGAATCTAGTTCTGAAAAGGATGGTAAGCCTAACACTCTTGAATCTCATTTTGTACCCTCTGGGAAACAAAGTGATGTTATTCCTAAAGGTAAAGTTGTTACAAAACCTAAAGCTAACACAAAAGCTCATGCTCGTTCCAATCATGCATTCATGTATAAATATCCTGCACAGAAACCAAAGTTATAAAGGGCTCTAGAAAAACTAACCCAAAAGGACCCAAAAATATGCGGTACCTAAGGATAAAATAGTTTATGTTACAGATATCCTTCGTAGCAAAGTTAAGACACCAATTATGGTACCTGGACTCTGGATGCTCGTGGCACATGAAGGGAAGAAGGCATATGTTCCAAGACCTGGAACTTAAGCCTGGAGGCATCGTTGGTTTCAGAGGTGATCAGAAAGGGAAGATCATAGGCTCTGGAATTGTAGGTAATGGTAATATCCCTTCTATTACTAATGTTCTTCTTATTAAATAACTAATGCATAACCTTTTGCCATAGGTCAATTAAGTGACAATGGTTATGACATTATCTTCAATCAAAAGTCCTGTAAAGTTGTCAGTCAAAAGGATGGCTCAGTACTTTTCAATGGAAATAGGAAAAACAACATCTATAAGATCAAACTTTCTGATTTGAAGAATCAGAATGTGAAATGTCTTATGTCTCTTAATGAAGAGCAATGGAAATGACCTAGATGACTGGGTCATGTTAGCATAAGAAAGATTTCTCAGCTTAACAAGCTTAATCTTGTCAGAGGCCTGCCAAATCTAAAGTTTACTTCAGATGCTCTTAGTGAAGCATGTCAGAAAGGCATGTTTTCTAAAACTACTTTCAAAGCAAATAACCATGTTTCTACCTTCAGACTATTGAAGCTTCTTCAAATTGACTTGTTTGGACTAGTGAAAACCTCATTTGTCAATGGTAAGAAGCATGGACTAGTCATTGTTGATGAGTATAATAGATGGACATGGGTGATATTTCTTAGACACAAGGATGGGTCATATTTTATGTTCTTTACCTTCTGCTCACAAGTGCAAAATGAGAAAGATCTCACAATTGTTAAAGTCACAAGTGATCATGATGGTGAATTCGAAAATAAAGACTTTGATGAGAATGAAATTTTCCATGATTTCTCCTGCCCTAAAACTCCCCGACAAAATGGAGTTGTAGAGAGGAAGAATATGACTTTGCAAGAAATAACAAGGACCATAATTAATGAGACAGATATGACCAAGCGCCTTTGGGCAGAGGTAGTCAATACAACATGTTATATTCAGAACAGGATCTCTATAAGACCTATTATGGGTAACACTCCCTATGAAATGTGGAAGAATCAAAAACCCAACATTGTTTATTTTCATCCTTTTGGATGTTCTTATTTTATACTGAACACTAAAGAGAATCTTGGAAAGTTTGATTCTAAGACATAGAAGTGCATCATGTTAGGATACTCTAAACACTCAAAAGGCTACAGCTGTATAACACTAAGGCACATATTATTGAAGAATCAACTCATGTAAGATTCAATGATAAGCTTGACCCTGAAAAGTCAAATCTAGTTGAGAAATTTGCATATTTGGAGATAACCTATTCAGGTTCAGAAGAAAATACTCCAGAAGCAAAAGAAGCAGAGGCCAAAGATTCTGAAGCTCCTCAACCATAAGTGGTTGAAGCACCTAAACCTCTAAGAAGTTGCAGACAAGTATCTTCACACTCTGAAGAATTGATTATGGATGATAAAATTGAACCCGTCATAACCAAATCCTCTTTCAAGCCCTCTGAGGAAACCCTTATGGGTTTGGCGTCTTTGATAAAGCCTACATCTATTGATGAAGCACTTCAAGATTTAGAATGGTTATGGCCATGCAAGAGGAACTCAATCAATTCTCCAGAAACGATGTGTGGGATCTTATGCCAAGACCCAAAGGCACTTATGTCATTGGAACTAAGTGGGTTTTTAGAAACAAGTTGAATGAACAAGGAGAGGTGGTAAGAAATAAGGAATGACTAGTTGAACAAGGCTATAATCAACAAGAAGGAATTGAATATACATAAACCTTTGCACCAATTGCCAGGTTAGAGTCTATTCGTCTCTTAATTTCATTTGTTGTCAATCACAACATCATCTTATATCAAATGGATGTTAAAAGTGCATTTCTGAATGGTTACATTACAAAATAAGTATATGTACACGAACCCCCTGGCTTTGAAAACTCTAAAATTCATAATTTTTTTTCATGATTAAGAAATCCTTGTACGGTCTGAAACAAGCTCCAAGAGCATGGTATGAAATACTGAGCAAGTTTCTTCTTGAAAATGATTTCACCAAAGAAAAAGTTGATACAACTCTTTTCTATAAATCATTCAAAAATGATATTCTTATTATTTAGATTTATGTTGATGATATTATTTTTGGTTATACTAATGCTACATTGTGCAAGGAATTTTCTAAGCCTATGCAGGTAGAGTTTGAGATGATTCTTATGGGAGAACTAAAGTTATTTATGGGGATTCAAATCAATTAGAATCTAGAAGGGACGTACATCCATTAGAGCAAGTACACCAAAGAACTTCTAAAGAAGTTTGATATGTTAGAATACAATGTGTTCAAGACTCTTATGCATCCTACATGCATCCTTGAGAAGGATGAGGTGAATGGTAAGGTAGATCAGAAGCTATACAAAGGTATGATTAACTCTCTTATGTACCTGACTGATTCTAGATCTGGCATATTATTCAGTGCATGTTTGTGTGCTCGTTTCCAATCAGATCCTACAGAATCTCACTTAACTACTGTTAAGAGGATCTTCAGGGATCTGAAAGGTACTATTAACCTTGTCTTGTGTTATAGAAAATCTAAGGACTATAAGTTATTTGGCTACTGTGATGTTGACTTTGTTGGAGATAGACTCGAAAGGAAAAACACTTTTGGAAGCTCTTAGTTTCTAGAAGACAATCTGATCTCGTAGTCCGACAAGAGGTAATCAACAATAGCATTGTCAACTACAGAAGCTAAATATATTACAGCCTCTAGATGTAACACTCAGATGCTCTGGATAAAGAGTCAGCTAGAAGATTTCCAGATATATTAGAGTAACATTCCTATACTATGTGATAATATTTCTGCTATTTGTTTATCTAAGAATCCTATTTTGCATTCTAGAGCAAAACATATCGAGATAAAGCATCATTTTATACGTGACCATGTTCATAAGGGAATTTTAGATCTAAAATTTATTGATGCAGACCATCAATCACTACTACGGAAAACATATACAACAACGGTTGGAAAAGAAATACCATCATGTGTGACCCACCTTTGTGAAGTAGCGTGTGGTTGTATATGTGTTACTTATAATCACGGTCTTATGACCTTTGTAGAAAACCTGAAAGCGTGTGACTTATTATCACGGTTTCTTTAACTAATCGTTGTAATATATTAAAGGTCCCGGGTTCGATTCTCTACAGCACCTTTTTGGTATATATTATTCTGGACAACGTTCCCTCTACAACCACGATCATATTTAACAACCGTCGTTAAATTATCTGTTTTTTAAAATATATTTCTATTTTCTGAAATGTTTCCATTTTTGAACCTGTATTTTTGTGAACCGTATCAGAATAGAAACAACAATTGTATCATAACAATAATTGTATTGTATTACATTAAATCCATATATTGGATTAAGAACCAAACATTATATATACATTACATTAAAATAAAAATGGCACAAAACAACCTACAACACATTATATAACATCACATAATTGTATCTTAGTGTTTTGGTTTCTTGTCTCATGGTGTCTCGTCTCTTGGTGTCTTGACTTTAAACACCTATCATTTCAAACAATCATACTTGTTAGTAAATATACTAAGAAACAATAACTTACATTAAATCATGAATAAAGAATAAAATATTTACTTGTTAATTTTCCCATATGCCTTTATTATGATCGATACAAATAACGTGCGCACCATCTTTATCAACTTCATCATATGTGATAGGAACTTGTTTTATGTAAGAAGGAGTAGAAGGAATATCAAAACTTCATCACTACTAGAAATGTTATTTCCTCGGAGAACAGTTGACCATTTCCCCGATGTGTCCGAAGGGTTGGTCACATAGAAAACTTGTTTTTCTTGTGAAGCCATGATGAATTGTTCGGTCATATAATTTGCCTTGCCAAGGTCAACTCAGGTGAATCCTAAGTCATTAGTTTGTACATCATTAATATTATTGGTAACCCACTTATATTTAAATAAATTCACTTTGAAGATAACATAATCAATCTCCCATATCTCCTCAATGATACCATAGAATGCACTAGATGCCAATATTGGATTCTTATCTTTTGAACTAGAGAAATACATGGATTCGGCCTCAACCATAACCCCACTATTTTGCATTGTACTACGATTTTCTTTTGATTTTGTATAAAAGGTATAATGACCAATGTCATATGCATTCCAAGTTATCACATTAAATTTCGGCATGTATGACAACCATTTATTTGTCTCGGATGCACTATGATCATTTGGTATCCTTTTATTAAACCAATCTAGGAATTTTTTGTTATGCTCGATCAACAACAACTTGTCACTCATTTGTAGATATCTTTTCTTCAGAAGTATTTTGTGAGTAGCCACGTAAGGTTGAACTTCTTCAGAATTATTTAATATATAGAAATGTGCCTGAATAACCACATCCCGAGCCATTGACTTAATATTTAAACCTTGAATACCTTTACCTCCAGTGTCAGCATGACGAGACTTTGGAATTCATATAGACTCTACTTCTGAAAAATAGTTTGTACAAAACTCAACAGCTTATTCTATGATGCACCTTTCAATAATTGAAGCTTTTGGTCGGTGATGATTCTTCGTATATCCTTTAAAGATCTTCATGTATCACTCTATTAGATACATCCACCTTAAATAAATTGGACCATAAAATCTGATTTCTCTGACTATATGAACAAGTAAGTGAACCCTAATGTCAAAAAATGATGGAGGAAAATACATTCCAATTTGTTGCACCCCAAAATTTGCCCAACCTTTTCTTAACTTGGTTTATGTTTCATTTCATTTCTTCCTAGCATTTGCATTGCATAGAATTTTTCATTGAGCAGGGGATCAAGAGTTTATACATAGCAAGAGGAGTCTACTCAGAGGTTTGAGCCTAAGAAAGGGGTGTTACTTAAGTTTGAATGGTTATCAGGTCATCTAGAAGTGGACAATGGTCTTATGAAAGAAAGGATGGATGTATGTGGGTCAGCTCCTAACTTGGAGGCCAGTTGAAGATCATCAGAGGATTGTGAATTCATGGGAATGGATATAAGATGTTGAGAGAGCTCATTGAGTGCTTTGAGAGCCATTTGGAGTTTATTCAAGTTGTTGTGTAAGGTGGAACACGCCATAGTCAAGAAAGTTGCATCTAGGGTTTTCATCTGGTTAATCCTCAGTCAATTGTGAAATTGAAGGAGATTAAAACTTAATTCAAAGTCTCTATGGTCATGGGATGTTGTGTTAAGATACATGAGATAGCATTTCAAGATCAATTCATCAAGAATCAAGAGTGTGAAAAGTTACTAAATTAGGGTTCTCAGCGTAAAATCCCTTATTTAGTGCCCAACTTCAAGACCACCTATCTCAAGATACAAGTTTCATCTCAACTTTTTACCAACATGAAACTTGTAGAGCATGTTCTTAGCTTTCTTTTGAGTACTAGAAGTCCTTGATTGGATTTATAGAACTCAAGTTATGATCCAGACAAGTTATAGGTCATCAGATGAATGTGATTTTGGTCAACAAAAGTCAACCAACTTCCAAGCCATTTTTGACCTAGAAGGATGTTTCTCCTCAACTTTTGGTGGTCATGAACGTTGCTCCTCATGGTCTTAGCTTTCCAAAGAGTACTAGAATTCTTTCATCTGATATGTAGAACTCAAGTTATGAGGGTTACAAGTCAGGGGTATTTTGGGAAGGTGAGATTATAGGTCATAAAATTATAGGTCCATTTCATTGACTTGCACACTTCAAATGAAGATTTTTCCAACATCAAATGTGCTCCAAATGGTATCAATTGTTTAACCAAGCCTTGAGAAGTCATGGATTTGGCTTAGAATGGTGTTTTCCTAAATTGATTTTCATAAAAAGGGATTTAAAAGGAGAAAATTTGATTTAATTCACTTTGGACCATTTTTGTGCAAATGAATGCATATTTTGAGTGCAAACTAAATTTGAAACACATTGGCATTAGTAAAATTTTGAATTGGATGTGTTTTGGTGAGCCATTTCCAAGTTTACTTCATCATGAAGTTACACAACAAACATCAACCATTGAGATTAAACAAGGGCTAAATCCTAGCCATTCACATTCCATGCACTCCCAACAAGGTATTTGAAGCATTTTGGAGCCAAATTAGAGGGATTTTCGTGCACATGAGAGAGCTCTAAACTCAAATTCCATGAATTTTCAATTGGGCTCTACAAGTTGTCATTGGGCTTAATTCTTTTCCAGATCCATCACATATAAGGTTTTGATCATGAACAACTCATCAGAACTGGAAATTGGAGGCCAATTGCTCAAGAACAACTTTGAAAAAGTGGTGAAAAATTGAATTTCGAATTTGAAGAATTAGCAAGAATCAAGGCAAATTAAGCTTGCAAACATCTCTAGGAAGGATCACTGAACATTTTTGGACAATTTTCTTCAAGCTTAAGCATCAGTTGAAGGCTCAGTGGAGGTTCTCCACTAGGTATTTACAAACCAACCTTACACTCTGAATATGCCATGGTTCATTGCCATTTTTGCATATTTGAGACCTAGGAAACATGTAGATCGTTAATAACTAAAATGAACTGGCATTTGTGATGTTTGAGTTTATGAGCTCCAAACTGTTTGGACTTGGATTGATCTGTTCTTGCGTGTTTTTGCTTCATTCTTGCTTGATCTGTAACCTACATAACCTCTAGATGATGTTTAAACCAAATTGAGTGAGTTTTGGTGAACTTTGGACTTTGATGCACAAACTTGTTTGCTTCGGGTTGCTCTCATCGTGCATGATAATTGAATTTTGATGGTGGATTTAAGATCCTCGTGATCTCTAGATGAATTTTCATATAAAATTCGTCCGGTTTGGTTGAGTTTTGGTCTGGCTGTGCTGTGTTGTTGGCTCACGGTGGCCGGAGCAATGAGGAAGATGATCGGAACTGGTCTCCGGCCACCTCTGATTTCCCTCCTATTTCCTGCGAAGAAGATGATGATGTGTCATCTTGTGAAGCGCGTGATGTGCATACTTTTGTTTTCAACGTGTGAGATTAAGACCTACGTTATGCCTCCTTTGACTGTTTGCATGTGATCACATTCAAATCCCTCATTAATGTGTTGGCAAGTTGTTAGCCTCATGATGTGATTACCAAATGATCATGCGTGCCACACTGATTTCCACGCTAGTCTATGGTTGACCGTGTTCCACATGATTGCCAGGGTTTTGTATTTTTGTTTGGATTTTCTGTTGGGCTTGGACTCATGCGCGCTACTCACACCCCCAGTTTGGGCCCAAGCGTTTTTTCTTCTTCATTTTATTGTTATTTGAACCAATTATTTTTTTATTTTCTTTTATTTTCTTTTTGATTTTTGTTTTATTTTCTGTTTCAATTTAAATCAAATAAAATAGTTCCAATATTCTAAAAATTCAACAAAAATATTTTTTAGGAACTTTAAGATGTCTAATATTTTTTGGATATTTTTATTTTATTTTCAATTTAAAAAAAGAATTAAATATTGGATTTTTTTTAATTAAATTGAATTATGACATTGTTTGCTTTTGCATTTGTTTCTCTCATTCCTTTTTGATCCAATGAATGAAAATTGATCCTCATCTCAATGATGAGTTGATCAATTTTTGAGGACCATTTTGCCCCTGTTTGTTGACTTTTGGGTTGACTTTTGTGGATCTTCTTTTTGTCTTTGTTTCCCCCATCTCAAAGTGGTACATCTAAATGAATTGTTTCTTTTGATGGTGCTTTGAGGGGATATTTGCTTTAAGATTTTGGCCTCTGGTTGCCAACATGTTTAGCTACTTTGTGCATTTTACTTGATTATTTTTGAACTATTTTCCTATTTTTTAGGTAACTTGCAAGTCAAGTTACCTCCAACGGAGTTTCACACATGTATCTTGACCTAGTTTGACTTGGATATGACATTTAAGATCCTTTGAACCCCCCCCCCCCCCCCCAGAACTTTTTTTCATGTTGTTAACATGTTAAGGATGATGTTGGTTCAATTTTAGGTCATGATATTGTTTCTTCCTTGTTCATTTGTGTGTTTCCTTTTAGGCTTTCAACTTGAACTCCTATGTGATGCATGTTTGCTTCCTTGGTGCTCTTGCTTGCATTTCTTCTTGTTTTGTTTTGATAATGATTGTGAACTTTCTTCTCTTCATCTCCCTTCTTTCCAATGACCTTGGAGTGTCATTTAAGGTGGCTTGGTCCCTCCTTTGGAGGTATTTGAAGCATTCTTAGAATGATGAATCCTTGAGGACACTTTTGGTGCTTCTTTGCTTTTGATGAGTGATGCTTATGGTTGAGTACCTATTATGGGGTCCTTGCTGCCCTCATTTGGTCTCCCATCCTCACTTGGCTTTGATTTTTGTTTTACCTTTCATTTGGTTTGATTTTATTGGTGTGGTTGATGTTAATTGACTTAGGTCATTTCATCCCACTTTTGGTGCATCTTTGTGTGGTTTGCTTTTGTTTGGTTGACTTCTTCTTGTGCACTTCCTTCTTCTCTTTTCTTGCATTTCCATATGCATGCTTGGTTGAGATGAGCTTGTGGAGGCTACTGCCCCACACTATTTTCCTCCCACTTTCATTCTATTTGTGCATCTTATGTTTGCATCTTTCTTTGCATATGCATTCTTCTTCTTCTTTTGCTTTTCTTTGCCATGCTCCCCATAAGTTCTCTAACCTCTATAGACATTAGGTGCCTAACCATGCATGATAACATTAGGTAGTTCCCCTTTTCAAACTCAACTTTAAGTCCACTTTGCATGATAACTTTTAGGATTGATTAGTCTCCCATTAGTGTTCCTTCTTCTCTTCTCATCTTCAAACACTCTTAAAACACTTAATAAAGAATGACAAGTGTGGCATGCTATGAGCCTTAAGCTACTTGAGAAATGGTAATTGAGGGGCCTCCTCTCAAGGACCTAGAATATTTAGTGTACACCATTTAGGTGATATACGACGCATTCGTTCTTAGGTCATAGTCTCTAGTGCGACATGAGTTGCAAATCAAATTCAAAACACTTCTTTTCTAAAAAATACAAAAACACTTCAAACCTTTTTCATCCTTCGGGATCTTAATCAGGAAAATCTTTTCAGATAAAAGAGTGTCGTTAACTCTTAGTTCTATCGCAAACGGTAACGCCTAAGTCTCCAATGGTCGAGCTGCATACACTAACTGCTGGAACTATTTGTTAACCCTACTCGAACTAAAAACTTTTGAACCAACCTGTGGTCCTTTTAGCCCGAACTATGTTTACTCTGATCTTTCATACCAGATGAAAGTACGTAGGCATAAGACGCGATGTCTTAGCGAGCAACCTTCCCCCTTTTCTTTAGCCGTAGTTAGTCAAACTACGTTGACTCTGACTTTCCCATTGAACGAGGGAGTACGTAGGCACAGAGCGGGGATGCTCTACCGAGTCAGCCCTTTTTCTTTTTCTTTTGTCCATAAGCCTTTAGCATAGATAGTATCAACACATCCTTTTAGATAGACAACAATGCGTGGATCCCGTCGAGTACGACGGACGTGAGGGGTGCTAATACCTTCCCCTTGCGTAACCGACTCCCGAATCCAGACATGGTTGCGATGACTTTGTCTTTCCCTTTTTCTTTAGGTTTTTCCTATTGTTTCCTTTCCCTCTCTTTGGGATAAATAACGAAAGTGGCGACTCTTCTGTTTTTCCGCTGGTTGTTTTTCGCAGTTGCGACACAATTGACACAAGATTATGGAAGTTGCATCTTCTAATTCATCTAATTTTTTGAAATCAAGAACTTTATTAAATATGGCATTGAAGAACAAACACAATCTGGTTATAGTTACTCTCACATTTTTTGGTAGGATGCCATGGATAGCCACTGGTAAAAATGTTTGCCTCAAGACATGCCAATCATGGAATTTCAAACCAATTAACTCGAGATTTTTCATTGATACAAGTTTATTGATTTTTTATGAGTAACCTTGTAAAAATTTGATACCATGCAAACACTCGCAAAAACTTTTCTTTTCCTTTCTACATAGAGTGTAACAAGCCAGAGCTAGATAAGTTCTTTCCCTTTTTCTATTGGAGTCAATTGTTTGCGTTACCCATCACCTCCATATCGAGACGAGATTTCTGACTATCTTTAGTATTTCCTTGAATGTTTAGAAGTGTTCAAATCAAACTATCACACACATTTTTCTCCACATGCATCACATTAAGATAATGTCTGACATCGAGACTTGACCAATATGGAATGTCAAAGAACACATACCTCTTTTTCCATATATTTTTCACAACTAGACCTTTTTCTTTTTATCTCTTTCCAAATACAACATTAATGTGTTTCTGTTATTGATAAACTTCATCCCTGATTAAAGGTTTAAGAGCGATATCAAATGCATGCTCTTCATTAAAAGCCTTTCGCAATCTACGATAAGAATAATCGGGTTTTAGAAATTTCGGATGCCCAAGGTAAACTGTCTTTTTTCCAAAATCAAGTTGGTGATAACAAGTATTAGATTCACAATTAGGACACGCTTTGTGTCCTTTGACACTACATCTAACCAAATTACCATATGCAGGAAAGTCATTGATTGTGCAAAATAACATTGCACGCATCTTAAACTTTTCACAAGAATATACATCATCAACTTCAACGCCTTCCTCCCAAAAAAGTCTTAAATCTTTAATTAATGGAAATAAATAAACATTTATGTCATTTCCAGGTTTTCGTGGTCCATAAAGCATCATACTTAACAAAATATACTTACGCTTCATGCACAACCAATGAAATAAGTTGTAAATCGTGAGAAGAATAAGCCATGGATAATGGTTAGTACTTAGATTACCAAATGGGTCCATTCCATCAGTGGTAATCTCAAGCCTAAAGTTTCTTTACTAAGAGCCAAAACCTAGAAACAACAAATCAATTTTCTTCCATTGCAAAGAATCAGCTACATGGTGTATGTTTCCATCACATTTTCTTTCATCTGGATGCCATCTAATATTCTTTCTGCCATTCACATTAGCAAAAAGTTTCTTGAATCTTGAAATTATTGGCAAGTACCATAACACTTTAGTAAAAGGATTCTTCCTACTAACATTGCCATTGTCATTGTCATCACCATTGTTGTCCTTCAGCTTGTAACGCGACACCCCATATTCCGAACTTTGATCCAAATTTTCACTCTTTCCTGTATAATATGAAGTCATTAGGGAATGCATGTATTTTGATATACTACAAACCCATTAGACACTATCTTATTGGCATCATAACAACGATTAGGCAAACTGTTATCTTTTGGTAGCATTTGTTTTAGCAAATAGATCATTTTCGTGAAACTTTTATCTGACCACCCACTTTTTGCTTTCAGGTTAAACAATTTTAACACCGCAAATAATCGTGTAAAAATTATGCACCCCTTATATAAATTGGCATCCTTATCACTACATAAAATATCATAAATATGGGTTTTCTTAAAAGAAGATTCTCCAATATCACATAACATATCTTCTAGTCGGTCTTCCATATATTCATCTTCATCAACTTTGGGACTTTGCGACTCCCTCTTTCAATTTTTTCACCTCACCATGCCACGTCCATATTGTATAATTTTGACATATACCATCACAACATAGGTGATGGAATATCCCATCCTTTGTACCTTTATTTTTATTCTCGTAATTAACACAAGGACAATAAAAGATACCATTATTGTCGGGAAGATTTTGATCAGCATATTCAAGTAATTCAAGAACTCATTTATCATATACTGGACCTAATCTATCAGCTTTCATCCAACTACTATCCATAATAAAATATGAAATTTATATCAAAACAATATTATGAATGACACAACAAAATCTAAGCCTAAAAGCATATCGAAAAACTAAAGCATATTCATAAAAATAATACAACTCTAAATCTTAAGTATATGGATATCCAATGTAGCAAAGTTATAATACTTGTGTTCATTGCTAAATCCAACAACAAAACATAAAGCATATGAACTTTTCACAAAACAGACCGCAAAATCAAACAAGAATGAAAATAGTGGAGATTATCAAGAATTAAGAAGATGAGAAAGAGAGTGAAGTTTACACGAAACATATTGTACTTCAAAGAGGAAGAGACCAAGAATGAAGATAATGAATATTATCAAAAATGAAGATTCAAATGAACAAATATTATGCAGATGAAGATTTTACTATCTTATCGATGTCGTCTCTAGTTCGTTGGTTTACTAGTTCGCTTAAGGAATGTTATGAAGGAAATAATGAATATGTTTTGTTTTAAATTTATTAAGAAAACCTTTTACCATAGTTGTTATATCCAACCACAGTGAAATGCAGACCTTATTACAACGGTTGAATAGTAAAAATATGGTTAAATAGTTTTTAATTTTTAATTTATTTTTGAACTTAAGTGTCACGCGCTTTTTGTAATAGGAAAAATGGAAAAATGTAGTTGTTAGGATTCGAAGCTTGTAACACTTACTTTATTACCACGGTCGTTTATCTCAACCATGATTAAATAACTTTAAAAAAAATATGTCATGCGTATCCAGTTTGCGATATTACAATGGTGGAAAGGATAATCGTAGTAGTATTATGTTACCAAAGATGTATTTTATTGTAGTGAATAAGCTAATATCCTTACAAAACCCTTTGCTGAAGATAGATTTGTATTCATTATGAAGAATTTGAAAATGGACTTATGTTCATAATGAATCTGATGACTATCTCAGAATGTATGTTTCATAAAATGGTAGAATATGACTTTAAGATTAATTTTGATTATGAATGTGTGAGCCTTCTGAAGTGTGAAGCTCTCATGTGTTCAGAGTTGTCTAGTCATCATTTCTTTTATCAAATCTACTTTTTGGATATTGTTCAGTCGCTTAATTAAATAGTTGTCAATCAGCATTGAGAAACAGAACAATTTTAAAGACAAGTTGTCTTAGAAAACTAAACCGTTTTTAATTACTGAGTGACACATGGATATTATCATGATTCTCTGGATTAGGTTAAATCTTTTCACCTTAATCCTCCCTTATCAGATATGTGTGCTATTTGCTTATATGTGCTTTAATTGTCATTATTATCTTTTATTATCATGATTACCCATTTCCCTATTTAAACCCATTTCACCCACTTACATAACTTTTCACTCCCTACACTTTATCGTTTTCATACCAAAAAGTCTGAAAACCCTAAAACCCTATTCTCTGCAAACGACTTTGCATCAACAAGAATCATTTTCATCACAACCTCAACAAGATCAACCTCAAGAACAGATGCTTGAAGGTTTTCAAGAACTTACTCTAAATACTCCTGTTGATGAAATTTCTATTCTACGTGAACTTCTACTCGACTTCGACAATCTCTCGGTGCATGGGTTTGATTTAACTGACACTGCATTTTTTCGACAATGGGAAGTATATTTTGAGTGCCTCAAATGACCGGTGTATGATAAACTGGTTAAGGAGTTTGGGATCTTTGTAGATGCCACCACACCTCATTTGATCACTTCACACGTTCTAGGTAATAAGATTAATTTATATCTCTAAGAAGTCTATTGCAACTCTTCATAGACATTATGGTTTTGGAAAAATATGCTTTGGTATGCTTTCTAAGCCAAAGATGATGGAAGACATTACTAAAGTCATCTTTGTGGACAAGAAACTCTCTTCCAATCCTAAAGATCTTCACAAGAATCTCAGGATTTTGGTTAAGATCAGTCTTGGATGTATCAACCCTCGACCCTCTTCTAATGCTTAAGATTACATCAACGTGAATCAAAAGGTCATGCTATACTATCTGGCTAGTAACATCAAGATAAATATGCCCTCAATTTTGTTCAAATATCTGAGGGATATGGTAAAAGAAACTAGAAATGATGGTGCTAAGGAAAGACCTTGGATTCATATGGGTAGGCTAATTTCAGATGTCCTCTTTGAAAGCAAGTTACTTCACAAGCTTTGGGAAGTCGACCTTTCTAATGAAGTTGATTTCGTCATTGGAAAACCCCTCAACGATCATACTCTAAAGAATATGTCTCTAATTTCAAATGTTGTTATTCCTCCCTCTCGAATGGATAATACATCGATTGGTGCTAGACCGGTGCTTGTAAAGGACTCCCTTTATTCTTTCAGGAAGAACCAAAGGAAGTCTTAGCTCATTACAACAAGATATGTATTGAAAGGGATGAACGAGATACCATGCTCAGGCTTAAGAATATTCACGAAAGCTATGGGGAGGTTGAACCTCTAAAAAGGAAAAGGAAGTCGAAACCTTCTAGTGAGGAAACTTCTGGATTTTTTGAATCTCCTACCAAGGTTTCTAAAATCTTTGAACCTAGTATTTTAACTTACACAATGAGACCCAAAGCAGAATCTGAGTCTCCTAGATCCTCTAGTGTGACTTCCTCTAGGAATCCTTGTAAGGTAACTCTCTCTAAGACTCCTTACCCCTCTATTAGTTCTGAAATGACTACTTCGTTTGTTCCTCCTCAGACAATCCCTCTTCCCACAATAAATTTTGGAACCATAACCACTCATCCTCCTAAATCTTCCCATGTCAGTGAACCCATCATAGTCTCTACCAGATAAGTGAAAATCTTGACTATTTTTGTACATAAAATCTTGTCATTTTTCGACTATATTTTACGATTTTAGTGATTAATTTCCTCGAGTTTTCTTATAATGTCATATAAATTTCAATAGGATTTGGTATCATTGATGTATGTGTTAAGTGTGTAGGAAATGTGCAAGAAATCAAAGAAAAAGACACAAAGCAATGAAGTGGGAACAAAACCAAGAAGGGTAAAATTTGTCATGGTCATCAAGCGAGCTGAAGGCGAGCGCTGTCGGGCAAGAAAAAGGCAAGACAAATCATTGTAGAGGCAGTAGCAAAGGCTACCATGTTCGTCAGGCGAGCCCTAGATCACTGGGCAACGACGAGATTTCAATTTTTCTTATAAATTCATTTTTACAACATTTTTAGGTACGATTTTGGGAACTTTTAACCCTAACTCCATCAACTAAATTCTTTGTGTAGAGTAGCTTAGAAACAACATTAGAGGTTGCATAGCAATGATCCGGAGTTGGAATTGCATCACTTTGTTGTACACGGCGAGAGATTCCTCCTCATCTTCCTTCTTCTCTTTATACCCTTTTATTGTTGGATTTTGTATGTAAGTTTACTTTGATAGTATGTATATTTATTGATTATGGAATTGTATACAATCTATTTTACAAATTTATATCAATGTTATCCTTGTTTAGCTGCTTTATGTTTGGATTTGAACCATTATAAACATATACTCTTCAGATATGGATCTAGGATGAACATTTGTTAGATTCTAAACTCTATACATATATTTAGATCTAACATTTGTGTAGGTATTAATTCTTAATGCTCTGTGTTGTGTAGTTGTGTGAGACATCACCGATGATACAATATGGTTGAACTCTCGACAGAAGTTTAGACATGAACTCTGGTGTGAGTGATATGTGATGATATCGACGAGTATTTAGGTTGTGTACAACTGATTGGTAGATTTGTGTATTAGATAGGTGAATGAACATCATTCCTGACAAGTTCTCTACCGTAATTTTTTTTACTTGTTCATATGTTTTACTTTCCGCTTTTTACTTTTTTAAACCATTAAAACCAAGCTTAGAAACGTAGAGATTGTTGAACGACATTTGATCCCTCGCACCAATCACTGTGGATAGGATAAAACTCAGAAAATTCTTCCAAACTTACTTTTGCTTGCTGCTATACCGCTTCAGCAAAATGACGTTGTTGCTAAGGATTAGTGTTTAGCAATTGAATTGCATTGCGATAGTTTCTATCTTTTTAAGCTTTGTACATTTGTATATACTTTTTATTTTTTTACTTTTTACTATATTTTTAAGCTTTGTACATTTGACTATTTTTTTTTTAATCTTTATACACTTTTCTATCTTATTGAACTTTTTACCTCTGTCTATATTTTTTAGCTTTGTACACTTGTTTACATTTTGGGGGTTTTACATTTGTCTATAATACATACTTGTTCAATATAAAGTTGTTAGAGAGTTATTTGGTATTGTCCAATAAGCTTATCTTTGATTAGCTTGAATAAATACTGAGTGATTGTTTCAAGTTTGACTATATCAACAAGAAAATATTATGGTAATGATATGAGCTGAAAACTTGATACTTGAGCAAAGGTGCATGTTTATTGCTTTCTATAACATAACATGAATATGAAACTTATAATTTGTTCAAATATCATGTCATTCATTCTTTTACAATACATGTTCATATTTGAATCACTTTAGATTATAGCCAAAGGTGAGGAAACTTCCATTGTTTACTATATGCAGAGGAGACCAACAATTTTTGTTTTAACTCGTTTGACTCATGTTTAATCGGGCATTTGTGTTGAATTGTATGAAAGCATGAAAATGATCAAGCCATTTTGTTTGATTTTGAACATAACTACTTGACAAAAAGTAACTTACCTTGTGAGTGAGCGAGAATTTGTTAACCCCTTTGAGCCTTAATGTAGGAATCTATATCAATTTTAAACTGTGGCAATTTTCCTTTGCATGCAAAGAGTAGTTCATAATTGATTTTTGTATGGATTAGGAATTTGTTTCTTGAAACACTTAAACCTTCAACCATGAATTATGGTTTGAATTTTTACCCGTGCCTTAAAAAGTTTGGGAGCATTCACATTACAAGGATTAGTTGTATTCAAGTTGGGAAGAAAAAGGTGGATTGCTAAGAGGTTGAGAAGAAAAAGAAAATTTTGAAAAAAGTAAGAAAAGAAAAGTGAAAACTAAAAAAAAGAAACTGGAAGAAAATGTGAAAAATAAGTTATGTACTAATAAGTTGTGTGAAATGGGTAACAACTGTGTAATGAGAAAAAGGTAAAAGAAGTTGTGAATGCTTATGAATTTGAGAAGTGATCATTCTCATTTGTTTAGGCAAAATTTTGTTTCAATTACCTTAAGATATGAAATTTCTTTGTTAACCAAGCCACATTACAACCCTTTAAAGTCCTTGTGATTTGTGTTTTTATACTTTCAATATTTATTTTTATTTTTATGAATGCATAATTTGATCTAGATGTTAACAAGATTGTCAGATGTGATTCATATTTGAAATTGTGTTGCATTAGAATTTTGACATATGTTTTGTGATTAGAATTTGTTTCATAATCATGGTGTCATTGTAGTATAGTGGTAAGCGTCACTTTGCTTGTAATTTTGCAATTTGAACCATACATTTGTTTTCATTCTAAAAACTTGTTGTTCATGATTTCTTGGTAGTTACTCTTGTTTCTTTTAGGTTTGATTTACCATTGTTTGAGGACAACCCACATTTTAAGTTGGGTAGAGTTTGATAAGTGCAATTATTGACTATTTTTGTACATAAAATCTTGGTATTTTTCGACTCTATTTTGTGGTTTCAATTATTAATTTTCCTGAGTTTTCTTCTAATGTCATATAAATCGAAATTGGCTTTGGTATCCTTGATGTGTGTGATAAGGTGCAAGAAATCCAAGAAAAGGATACAAAGCAATGAAGTGGGTACAAAGTCAAGAAGGGGAAACCTATCATGGTCGTCGGGCAGGTAGAAGGCGAGACAAATCACGGTAGAGACAGTAACAAAGGCTACCATGGTTGTCGAGCAAGCCCTAGGCCGTTGGGCGACAGGGAGAAATCAATTTTGCTTATAAATTCATTTTTACAATATTTTTAAGTTTGGTTTTAGGACCTTTTAACCCCAACTCCATCGACTAAATTCTTTGTGTAGAGTAACTTAGAAACAAAATTAGAGGTTGCATAGCGATGATCTGAAGTTAGAACTGTGTCACTTTGCTGGACACAGCGAGAGATTCCTCTTCATCTTCCTTTTTCTCTTTATACCCTTTTATTGTTGGAGTTTGTATGTATGTTTACTTTGATAGTATGTATATTTATTGATCACTGCGTTGTATACGATCTATTTTACAAATCTATATCAATGTTATCCTTGTTTACCTGCTTTATGTTTGGATTTGAACCGTTATAGACATATACTCTTCATATCTGGATCTAGGATGAAAATATATTAGATTCTAAACTCTTGACATAGATTTAGATCTAAGATTCGCATGGGTATCGATTTTTAATGCTCCGTGTTATGTAGTTACATGAGACATCGCCGATGAGACAATATGGTTGAACTCTCGATGAAAGTTTAGACATGAACCCTGTTGTGAGTGATACGTGATGATATTGACGAATGATTTAGGTTGTGTACAACTGATTGGTAGATTTGTGTATTATATAAGTGAATGAACGTCATTCCTGATGAGTTCTCTACCGTACTTTATTTACTTGTTCATATGTTTTACTTTCCACTTTTTACTCTTTTAAACCATTAAAACCAAGATTAGAAACATAGAGATTGTTGAACAATATTTGATCCCTCGCACTGATCCCTGTGGATATGATAAAAATAATAAAAAAATTCAAACTTACTTTTTCTTGCCGTTATACCGCTTCAGCACTACCATACATCTCACTTCAATCTCACTTCCCATAACTAACTCTACCATTACAGAAGAAACTACCATTGCAACCTCTATTAAGTAAACCTTAACCATCTCCTCAACCTCTATGACTTCCCTCGTTCCCACTAAAAAAACTGATACAGACAGCCATCCATCAGATTTAGATTTTTCCACTCCACTTGAATTATTTTTTCTACACCTGATGTAACACCCTAATTTCCACCGCATAATTTAAAAAAAAAATCAGAGTAGTTAAAGCATTTACATAATTAGGATGTTACTTTCATCATGAACCTGCTCACGCAATCAGATATGTAACGCATGCTACTCTAAAAAATTATTAGCAATAATAATTATAACATTAACAATGTCTCAAACTTCAATTTTATTAAGCAGCAGAACGTCAACAAATGATAATTTTTATTGTTTAAACATAAAACAGAAAACATATTAATCATAATCAACATAGGATATACTCATAAAGTCTCCAGAAACAGAAATAAACATATAAATGTCTGATCCTCAATGTTACACATTAGAGCAGATGCCGACTCTAAAAAAAAGGAATAAGACCCTCTTCCACACACATCCATGCCTTTATTGCGGATTATCTGCATGATGCTCATGTGAAGGAAACATTCAAATATAAGGGGTGAAATATCACAATTATATAAAGCAATGTATGATAATAAGTAAGAATCATATTATTACTTGTATGGTTACCCATTCCACCAATCATACTCCCATATAATCCAAATACAACAACACAACAAATATGCAATGCAATGAGACTCGACATCACGACTCATGCATGTGGTACCAAAATGTGAACTCTCAGGTTCACCGCTCTGATCCCCATCTTAGGATAAAAGTCCACCAAAAATTATTACCATCACCATAGGTAACGCTTCATAGATTCCCACATGGACCCGGCTACTCGCACCCAATCCCCGCCATAGGATTGAGGCTTACCAAAGCAGACCACTGTCCAACACCATGAGTGCATGATACATACTATCGCAACTCGAAAAATTGCGGAGACATTTCGAAGAAACAACCCTCGCGCGAAAGGCGCAGATACGCAGTTCGACAGAGTCGTCACCGAACTTTATTTATCCTGAATAAACGGGAGAGGAAAATATCGAGAAAACCTTTTAAAACGAAAGGAACATGACCTTCGCAACCTGATGTTCCGGGTTCGGGAGTCGGTTACGCAAGGGGAAGGTATTAGCACCCCTCGCGTCTGTTGTACTCAACAGGAACCTCTTAATTCGAATTGTGATGAATGTTAGCTAAGCTTATTTATTCTCTTCTCAATACTAAATATTAAATGATATGATAAAGGGATAAAGACGCTAGGGGAAATGGGTGGTTATTATCGCGGTGAGAATTGGATGTCAAATTATTAATTAATTTGAATCTTAATTCATTAGTTCACCGCCGGTCTTTGATTTGTCCAAAGGAAGGGAAAAAGATCGAATTACCTACAATGCAATGCAAATGCAAAAGTTAGAGAGTTTAAGGTTCGGGGGTTAGTTAAACTTAGGGAAGGTGCTAGCATCCTAAGTTTTTGTAGTACTCTACAAGAACCTCTTATTTTATGATGTTTATTGCTAAGGGTTATTTGCTTAAGGACGAAAGACCTAGTGGTTTATTTATAAGTATACTCGCCAAGACGTTGCATCTTGTGCCTACATATCTTGGCAGGAATGGAATCATAGTATTTATAGTTCCCCTAAAGGGTTTGAGGAACCATTGACTGTTGGTCAAAGTTCCAAAGGTAAAGGGTTTGTTGATTGATTGATTCTAGGAGAAAAGACAAGTCGTCATCTTGAGGGAGAACACTCAACTTAATCACCACTACTTGTAGGAAATGGTCTTTGCATCGTCTTGAGAGAAGGGCTCAAACACTCGGATTTCATCGACGAGTATGCCACTATCTCCCTCAAGCGGAAAAGATCTACATCTTGATTGTATTGTTATGGGGCAGGAGAATTATATCTCGACGGTCAAGATGGCTCACGTCTAATTCTCTTGTAGGGAGAAAAGTTGATTGAGTTGTATATGGTTTGTCTAAGTAGTAAAAGATAAAAGAAAAGGTCCTCCTTATGGGGTAGGATCTAACTTAAACTGATCAACTTGAAAAGGATCAAGGATCAAGTGGGGGATAATAGTGCAAGATGTAATGCAATACGCACGACTTTTGAAGTCATGCGCAGGTTCTTCCTTTGAACATTATGCGATAAAAATAAATAACGGTAAAATAAAAAGCAACAGATATAAAAGTGTTAAAACAAGACAAGCGCTTAATGGAAGGGTTACGAGTGTAGTTGCGAATATTCAAGTAAAGCGGTGCTCGAGGGATAGGATGAGATTGGGGACGCGTTGATTAAGTTATGTGAGATTGATTTTTAAGAAAAAAGTTGTAATTAAAAATGAATCAGTTTTTTAACAAAAATAAAGGTTATGAATTGATTAAGTTTTTCTAAATAGAAATAATCTTTTTTTAAGATAGGTAGCAAATTATTAAGTTATTATTATTTATTTTTAAGGAGATCCTACTATGTAAATAAAGCTATCTTATAAGAAAAGGTTTTTATTAAATTAAAAAGTTAAATAGGCTTTTGTTATTATAAATAGATAAAGGTTATCATTATTTTTAATGAATAAAACGCAAATTATTAGATTATTATGAAATAAGTTTTTATTATTAAGAAAAAAATAATTTTCTTTAGTTATTAACAAGTGAAATATAAGTTAAAAAAAAGTTATTAAATTGATGAGATTAAACAAAAAAAGGTGGATATATATTGAATTATTAAAATAAAAAGGTCTTAGAAAAAAGGTTGTTTATCTAAATTATAAAAGGGGTTTTTATTGATATTTAAATAAAAAGTGTTGATGAAATAAATAAAATTTCAAATAAATAGATTAATAAGTTAATTAATTAAAAAGAGTTATTAGCTAGAAACAAGTTAATAAAAAAAATTTATTAATTTATTTAATTAAATAAAAGGGGGTGGATTAGGAAAAAAGGTTAATTAATTAATTAAGAAAAAAGGTGAATGATTAGATTTAATTAATGCAAATTAAAGGTTTAAATTAAGGGATTAATGGATTAATAGGGGAGATTAAGAGATAGTGGGGTGCAGATGGTTGCGTGTGGAAGGGCATGCGAGGGTTTACAGTGGATATCGATGTGGGTTACGTGATTAGATCAAGGAGAGATAGGACGGTCGTGATCGTGAGGGTGCACGGTAGGTGCGTGTGTGCAGATGCACGTGATTACAGCAATATAAAACAAATTAAAAAAAACCCTAACAAGACTACCCCCACCCCATTTCTTTCTCAACCGCTCCGCCCTTTCCCATTTTATCTTTCTCTCTTCCAAACTCTTCCTCTATTCATGTCCTTCGCTGCGAATCTTCTTCTCCTCTCTTCTACCATCTTTCATGTTATTCTTCCTAGATAAGTTAGACACAAACAAAAATAAATTATTAGAAAAGAGTTCTCACGGTTTGATGGGTTTGGATCTGTTTGCGTTGTTCTTGTGGTTTGCGAACAACGCGTCTGGGTTGTTGGCTTTGTGGCGATGAAGAAAATTTTTGAGCCTGGATGTGGGTTTTGGTTTTTTTCTTGCGAATGATTTGTGGGTTATGGTTTTTACGGCGATGATGGCTTGGAAACGGATTTGCGGTGAACTTGTGGGTTTGTTTCTGTTTTGCAATGATAGCTTGAAAACAATCTGAGCTTTTTGCAATGATGATGTTTCTTAATTTAAGCTCCCTTTTTTTTTACGATTCTTCTTCTTCTTATATACACGGATTTGAAAACATGCAATAAGTTTTTCTTTAAGGGATTTCCTTTTCTGTTTGATGTTGTTCGGAATTGTTTTGGAAGGATTTACGAATCTTAAATCTTTCCTCTTTCGTTCTTGATGCGTTGTTGTTGTTTTCGAAACGGCTTTTGGAAAGATTTTTATTTTGATGGACCTCTAATATTTTCCATCTTGATTCTCGATTGATTTGTCGTTACTGTTTTTGATGATTTTGGATCGGTCTGATTTCTTGACGGTGGATTTGGGAAACTTTCAATATTTGTTGTTGTTTTCTTAACGACGATAATAACCAAATATCTTTGGTGTTGAAAAATGGATTTTCGTTATTTTGTTGTTGTTGAGACCCTTCCAATTGGTTTACCGTGAAGCTGCCACCATAGACTGTTGTTGGTTTTTTGTCCATTTTTGTCAATAGTCTATTTTGGGATTTTGTTAACTTTGGATGACAACTGATTTAGAAACATGGCCTTTGACTTATAGGCTTGACCGTGCCATTTTCCTTCTTCTAGTTGCGAAAAAAACTTTATATTATGAGAACAGACTATGCCTTGATGCTGCTGACCCGTAAAAAAAACTATTGTCCCTTCTCTTTCGGAAGTTGGTAGCAACTTCGGTTGTTGCCCTTCCGTCTTGGCCCGATGATGACACTTTTCTGAGGGTCGAGAAAAAAACAAATAAAATCCTTTTCTCCTGAAAAACTTGTATTAATCGTTCTTTCATTGTGCAGGTTCGACATATAGAGAGGATGCAGGCTAAAGCTTGAAGGCCCTCGAATAGTTTGGGATAGTCTTAGGGTAGTCCTTAGGAATATTCTTAGAAGCTTGATGTAATCCCAAAACAAACTTGTAACCCAAAAATGGTAAATTTTGTAGCCAAATGTATCTATTAGACCAATTTGAATATAATGAAGATTTATCTTGTAATCCAAGGAAACGTCTTGATTGTGAGCTTTAATATTAACCGCTACCATTCCAATATGAACTTGACTTGTGTATTAAAACGGCTTGCGGACGGTACTCGGGACACTTCAAATGAATAAAACTCAATCTTTTGTCGTACGGACCAAAATATCATTGCAATTTTCATATTGTTCTAGCATTGTATGGAACATTCAAGATCTTTCAAGACACTTCAAGGCATTTGCTTAAATACATCAATTTGGATTAAAACCACCATGTTGCTTCATTCCCAAGCATGTGAGCCCTTGGATTCAAGTTTTCATTGGGATAG
This sequence comes from Lathyrus sativus, assembly GCA_963859935.3. Classification (NCBI taxonomy): domain Eukaryota; kingdom Viridiplantae; phylum Streptophyta; class Magnoliopsida; order Fabales; family Fabaceae; genus Lathyrus; species Lathyrus sativus. Next base: position 498,907,387 of record OZ012740.1, read on the forward strand.
TTATTGAGTCAACCACCTAACTAAATGAGTTAACCTCCAACTCAGTGAGTTAATTCTAACTAACTCCAAGGCTAGTTTCAAGGCTACATCCAAAGCTCACTCCAAACCTAGCAACTCCGAAGCAAAACTCTATATAAGAAAATCACCACCATTTCATAAAGGGGTTCAATCATTTTCTCAATTTCTACATTCTTCACTCTCAATTTTCTCACATTCTCTCTGAATTTTCTACAACATTTTCACATTCATCTTCATCCTCTCCCAAAAACCCTCACAAAAGCTTAATTTCCATCATTAGAGTGTAACAATCTTCACATCGAAATTGTTATTCTCTTGAGCTAAACCTCATTGCACCATATTCCTACTTGGATTTCTGGATTACAGTCGATTCTTCTCCAATTCAAGTAATCACCTCAAGCTTCTTCGGTGCAAATCGGTATTCGGAGCATTTATCGTGTTTTTGTCAATTTCGATACAATTTGATCTCAGGCTTGGAATTCTAGTTTTCTTTGCTTATTCCTCATCACATATCAATATCAACAATCACCAAGGCAATCCTCCGCCTTGTAGGTTGGTAATTCACACTTGATTTACTGTTTTGATCACTTTCGCACGTTTACGATGTAGTTCGATCATTTTTCGGTGTTGATTTATCATGTGAATGTTTGATCTTTGATCTTCATGTTTAATGCTTTCAATTGATGTTTAATTGATTACTATGTGATTTTGAACTTCATTTTTTGTGCTTAAATGTTAATCATGGCATGTGGATTGGATAAGTGTTTTGGTTGCTGAAAGTGCTTTTTAAAAAGTTGTTTTTGCCACTGTTACAGTGGTAACCAGTTACCTATATGTGGTAATCGGTTACCCTGCACAACTTTCACGTAATTTTTCCATTTTTAAGTAGGTAACCGATTGCTTGCATGTGGTAATCGGTTACCACAGTGACAGAATGCCATTTTTGCCTATTTTCAAACTTGTTTGCTATTCTTTTCTCATGTAACTTCCATGGCTTGATATGCTTAGTATTCATAGATGTTTTATGAGCTGTTCACCTTTTGTTTGGAGCATGTATGTAAACTTTCAATGTGAAATTTGTCGATTCTCGATTATTTGCATTTTTTGACATTGTATGATCATGATCGTTCTTGCACATTCTTTGATCACATGCTACATGATTCGTGATGCATACCAATTGCATTTGATACTGTTTTACACTTCTATTTATGTTTGCATTAAGTGTGTTCCTCATTGGAATGAAATTAATATTGTACAATCAATAATTCATCCTTTGCTTCAACAATTTTTCATCCATTTGGAAAATTGATAACATCTTCCCCTTTTGATTGATTAATCGAAACTTCGTTTCGATTAGTCGACCCTTCCTTTTTTATTCTCCTTTGGATCGTCTAGAGTTTTGTCTTCTTTTTTCCCCCGTGGAGTTGAAGATTCGCAACGCATTTGAGCGTTGTACAAACCTGGCGTCGTCGTGCTGTCCGTTCGTTTCTTGCACTGCACTTTGGTGTTAGAGTGGAGAATTCCTATACTCATTCTGACTATTTTAGGTAGGGGAAGAATGACCCTATGCCTGGAATAGTCACCTCTATCTTCTTACTATGGTATCCATACTTTCTCCAGTCGAGTTGATCCTTGATCACTTGCACCCTTATCTCCTCTTTGGAAGCGACTTCCTCCTTTCAATTCAACAGTCTTTTCTCTTGAAGCCAGTCCGTTCTCAGCTCCCCAGAGTTGTGTAATCACTCCTTTCCTTGGTTGATCAACTGTCCTTCAGTTTAAAACTTAATTCCCTTCTTCCTCAACTAAGTCAGTATTTCTTCTTTGATCTATACAATCTTCCTATTAAAACCTAGTCCCAATCGGAGTTCGCAACCTTTTCTTGGTTCTCTCCCCTTCTTGTTTGGTTAATCAATGTCTGACAGTTAAACACCAGTCATTCTTTCCTTAGTTAATCATAATTTGTTTGTTAATACTGAATTTTCTTTGGGTTAATCGCCTTCTTCGGGCTAATCACCCGATCTTTGGTTAATCACGGTCCGTCCATTAAAACTAACTTTTCTCTAGGTTAATCACCTTCTCTTAGTTAATCACCCGCATTTTGGTCAATCACAGTCCGCCTATTTGAACCAATCACTCTTTTTCTCAGTTAACCACAGCCCGTCTATTAAGATACTTAGTTTCTTTTGAGTTAATTACCTTCTTTTGGTTAATCACAGTTTGTCTGTTAAACACCGAACCCCCTGCAGTTAGTAACCTTTCTTTGGTTCAAATATTTCCAGCTTTGGGTTAGTAACCATTTTTCGAGTCGAGTACCTTTTCCTTTGGTCAAGTATTATTTGTTCAGTCAATGTGTCGTTCTTTGGGTCACAACCGTCGCTTGGTTCCACACTCGTTCTTTGGGTCCCAACCTTTGCTTGGTTCCACACCCGTCTTTGGTTGATCACCGTTTATCGGTTAAAACCAGTTCCTTTCTCCTTCTGGTAACCACTATTTATCAGTTAATATACCGATTTCCCCTCAGAGTCAAACACCCCCCTTTGATTCAATACTCTTTTTCTCCTAGTTCGTCGTAGTCCGTCTATTGACACCAACCTTTTTGCTCTCCCCACAAAGTTTTACTCTTATCTTTCTTCGGTTAATCACTGCTTACCAATTAATGCACCGAGTCCCTCATGGACCTTAAATTTATTTTGATTCTTGTCCTTTACTCCTTTTTTCCCCGGCCACGTCGCCATTCTTTCGTCTTCTCCCCAGTGGAGTCATCTCTTTTCCTCTGCATTCCCCGACAGAGTTTTTACCATGCTTCTCCTTTCCTCAGCAGAGTTTTCCTTTGCCTTTTTCTTGGTTTTGACACCATTCCTTTTGCATTCCCCAGTTGGGTCTTGCTTTCTCTTTCAGCTTTTGACTTTGACGCCATATTTGTCTTCTTTCTCAGTGTTAGTTTCCCGAACTACGTAGGCTCTGATTTCCTCATTGCACTATGAGGGTACGTAGGCACAAGATTGTGAAATCTTGGCGAGCCATCTTCCTCCGTCTTCTTCCCTTCTTCTGTCTCTCTGGTACGTCCAGATCCTCTTCTTTTTTCCTTGGTTCCTTGAACTATGGAGCTCTGACTTTCTCATTGCACTATGAGGGTACGTAAGCACGAGGACCCTAATCCTCCATGAGCACTTCACTCTCTTTCTTCCTCTTTCTTTTTCTCTTTTTTCTTTCCTTTTTAGCTAGAAGCCTTTAGATAGATAACCCATCAAAACCTAGAAGCAAACAAAATGGTTCCCGTTGGGTACGACGGATGCTTAAGGTGCTAGTACCTTCCTTTCGCATAACCGACCCCCTTTTCCGTTTCTCTTCCCTTGGATTTTATCGATATTTTCCCTGTCCTTTGGGACTAAATAAAATTCGGTGGCAACTCTGTTGTATCTTTAAGTGTGTGATTCACTCAGGTATAATCCCGCTAGCTTCAGGATGGTAAGTACTTTATAACATTGAACCTTAAAGGTAATATCAAGCACTCGGGATAAGACAAGACCTTTGCATAACCATTCCACAACCATCCAAGTTTATTGAGAAAAGAATTTTAAAAATGCACTTGGTGCAAGACCAAGGTTTTAACTCATGAAGAAAGGAGAAAATGATACGAGTAAGTGAGATGAGTTAAAAGGGTGAATGCATACAAGGTTAATGTGGGGTTCAATAGAAAGGATAAGAAGTGAGAATGATAAAAGAGGAGAAACTCTAACGTGTGGTAAGAAGGAGCTAACCTAATGTCGTCATGCAATATGGACCTAAGGTTGGAGATGAAGAGAAAATCCACCCTAATATTTTCATGCTTGGATTAGAAACCTAAAATCTATCCTACTTCAATCTTAATTGAAAATTAAGTCGAACTAGCAGATCCTAAGGGAGCATGTAAGCGCAAAGTGAACAACAAGTAAACATAAAGCATCTCAATCGTTAAGCAATGTCAAGCAAGACTCAAGCACAAACAGAAATTCGTGTCATGTTAAAGTACCAAGAACTTGGGAATCATCAAGATTAAACAAGAGGTAACCACAACTAAACCATCAAGAATTAATCAAGGCATTGAGAATTTTATGGCATCAAGAATTAATTAATAAGTGACAACAAGACCAAACATGAAAACAATTAAAGTAGAATCAAATAAAAAAGAGTAATAACATGACATAGCAAAAGATGAATGATGAACACAAGATATGAGTAAGAGAATAGTCAAGATAAAAATCGAAATTGTAAGATCTAAGTAAAAGAATCGAGTTACAAGTTCACAAAGTTAGAAGTTAAATTGATAAAGAGATTTGTTAATAGAAAATAAAATCTAAGTGATTAAAGATTAACAAAACCTAAATATTTAATTTCTAAACACAAATGAAAATTAGAAGGATTAATTTAAAAATTAATTAAGTAAAATATTTTTGAGGTTTTTTATCAACTAACTAAACTAAACATTTTAATAATTACTATTAATAAAAGAAATATATTTTAGAAAAATATTTCAAATAATAAAAACATTAATTAAGAAAAAATTACATTAATCAAAGTATTAAAAACATGCTTATTAAAATAGGTTTGCTATTCATACACTCTATTTGTACACCAATACATACACCAATATATTTTCTTAAATAAAAAAATATTTTCATAAACAGTAAATGAACAGTGCATAAACAGTACCCATGAACAGTGCGTAAACAGTGTACATGAACAGTATCTGTGAACAGTAGTTTAAAATAGTGAATAAAGTTGGTTAATGAAATGTAAAAAATTGGTTAATGAAGTGATGAAGTTGGTTAATAGACGCTCAGAGTTAAAAATATTTTTAATAGTAAACCAAAGTTGGTTAATGAAAAGTAAAAAATTGGTTAATGAAGATATGAAGTTGGTTAATCGTGTAATTTTATATTAATATTATTTAATTTAAAAATTAAAAAATTAAAAAAATTAAAAAAATTAAAAATATTAAAAATATTAATTTTTTTATATATTTCACTGTTCACCGTATTGGTGAACAGTGAAATACGGTGTAGGTGTAAGATTTGGTGTAAAAATAGCACTTTTCTATTTAAAAGATGAAGAGAAAGTAAGAGATGGTGCAAAAGAAAGAAATGTGATGCTAGAAACAACCTAAACGCATGGGCTTATTGCATCAAGTTACCAAACAAACTCAAACTTTTCTTCGCTTCACTCTCGCTGCTCAGACTTCTTCTCTTTCAATCTCGCGGTGGATGCTTCGATCTTGCCATCCTCTCACGCATCACTTCTTTTCTTCCACTCTTGCTTGGCTTCATGTTTTGCTCGTGACCTCTCTCTCTCTCTCTCTCTTTCAGATCTCGTTCTCTATATATCAGACCCTCTCATGAACGCCTTCCAACAATGTCGATTTGTTGTCGAATCGTGTCGTTTTTGTGTTCACATTGGTGTAAAAGAAGGAACGAATTGCAATATGAATTTCCTGTCACTTTTCAAGCCACCTCATGAAGAACTTAATTCAATCTGAAGTAGATGACTTTGTGGAGGAGAAGCTCTCTTTTGGAGTGCTGAATTTGCTTTCACATACTTGGTGGGAGTTGAAACTTCTTTCAATATATCAGGTGTTTCATCATCTAGAATATCAAAGAGCTTGCAATCTGGTTCATCATCTAAGTTAATGCTTGGAGTAATTGATGAAATACCACGCCAACAAAGGGAACCCTCTGGATAACTAGCGAATACCACATCTGTAGGTGCATTCTTTTGAGAGTGGTTTCTTTCTATATGTGCAAGATTACTCTTTGAATCTTTTGGAAGATTTAGTACAGTCTGCGGCTGCAAGTCTAGACTTTGCACCCTGCTTTCCTTGGTCGGAGCATTGCAACAACGGTGTTACAGGTGCGAGGTGATTTGCTGGAAGCTGAATGAAAGTGGTTTGGAAGAGGTCAGAGTGTAGATAGGGTGATATTAGTGGGATATTTACTGTTATCAAGAGAAAATAAAGGTGAGATGTGTGAGTTATGTATGGTGGAAGAGAGAATGTTCAATGTTTTAGTTTATTTTCACGTCCATAAATGAGTTCATATTGGTGTTACAAGCTGTTGTTATTGTGATGTTATGGGAGGGATTGGCACGTATGTCGTTGTGCTTATGGTTTAAAGAGGAGATGTGAGTCTGAGAAATGGAGGACAAAGGTTGAAGGTAAGTTTTTGCAAAGAGTTTTCAATGTTCTTATTTCCCTATTGTTGTGTTTTTTCACTCTGTTATCTTTTTCCTCCCCTCTTATCATTTTTTCTGTTCTTTCTTTAAAACAATTTGAACTTCTCCTCTAAGTTTCAAGGTACACATTTTTTGTCTTGTAATGTTTGGGTTGTTGTTTCCACAGTAGGTTTTGTGGTATGTGTTGTGGGCAGGGTGTCGTACGGTTTGGAGGCTTGCAATAGGTTTTTGTCTGGCATGGGGTAATACAGTTTTGCGTTGTTGGTGTGTGGTTGTGAAGCAAGGATTTGCATTGATGTTGGTTTTTGAATATGTTGCATACGGTTTGGATGGTTTTGTGACGAGGCTTCAGCGGGATTTTTGTGTGTACCGCATTATGGTTGAAGGATGGTTTTTGCATGGGTCCTTGGGGTTTGATTATAATTGGAATCTTGTGGTATGTAGCAGGTGTGTCATGGATGGCTTATGTTGTAGTGGAGAAGACGGTGTCGACCATGTACATTTAGTATTGGCTATAGTGTGGAGCAACAAAGGTTTTTAGTCTGCACAATTGTCTGTGTATTGCATTATGTGGTTCGTGTGGCCTCATCATCATTTTTTTTCACCTTTTGCTTGCAATTGTTTGTGAGACTTAAATGGATGAGAGGCTTTTATAATTTGGACTTGTTGTAACCTTTTGTAAAATGTAATGGGCTTGTATGAAATGTAATGTGGACTTTGGGATATTGGTAATAAACTTGGAATTTATTTCATGATCTTTGTAAAATCTTTCTCAATGAATGTAGATTCTAAAAAGAAACGGGTTTTTGGTACAAAAGAAGATGGGAATTACTCCTTGCATCCTTGTCACTTCACCTCAATCAACACTTAGCATTGTCTTATGAACCATAATAAAATGCTTAAGATTTGATTTAATTATCCATATGGATACCACTTTTGAAAATGAATCTCTTAAAATCCTCACTAGAATCTTGAGTCGGTCCTCGACAAGTAAAATCCAACCCAAATCGATCTTTGAGAAATAAACCTAATCATAGACCAATTTTAAGCTTTTGAATGAATCAGAGCCTTAGAATTGAAATGAACCCAACACTAAATCAATCCTTGGACTTTGTCATTTACATTGATACAGCCAATCTTTTACAACATATCAAAATGAGCAACTAATGATTGTGGTATAAACTGCATTGCAACAACACTCAAAACCCTAAATTGGAGATGATATGGTCCTTGATAATTTTTAACCATGAAGCATTGACAACTTGACATCACCTGACAACCATGGCCCATACACAAACGACTTGAATTGACACAAATCCTAATTGAAACTTCAGACGCATGCCACTTGAATTGCACACTCTGCCCTTGATCATGAAACAAATTCCTACTTGACTGAACTTAGGTCAAAACCAGATGAATTGAAAACGTATACTGCACTCATAGTATACCTGCTAGCCTTAAGTGAAACTCAACTGAACGACACTTTCCTGTTTTAAACATAAAGGTTGAGAAACCCTAATCTTCATGACTTAGGTGCATACTGATGGAGAAAACAACCTGAGATGTTGACAGCCAACAAAACCCTAGTTCCTCAGTCTCAATTAAAACCATGATGGAACCTTAATCACTTGATGTCTCTTGAGAAATCATGAAGCATATAAACTTGATACTTGATGAATCTTGGCAGAGGAAAAACTTATACTTGGAAGAACTTTGATAGAAATATGCTCACAATCATGAGAAATTAACCCTTGCTTCAAACTTGAATAAACATACTTCAAAGCAAATAGGAACCCTAATTCAAACAACCTCTTGATCCCATGTCTTAGGAGTTCAATGCAAATGAATGATTATTAGTTACGATCTAATGGAATGTATAGATGATGAAAATGATATGATATGCAAGACTATGGTTAAGGTGAAAATGAGGGTGTGACACTATTGTGAATATTGTAAACACACTTAGAACTTTTGCTCGTCTGTGTGATTGAGTCATTGTAATTAAATTGTGTGTTAATCTGCTTTGTAGAAGAAATCTTGTAAAACACACTTTGTAAATCTCAAATTTGTTTGAGTAATTACCTTAAGTAACTAGGTTTTAGTCTGTATACTCGAGAAGACAAGGACAATGGTCTTTGTGGTATCTGTAAATTGTTTGATTATAGTGGATTAAGTTCTTTTGAGAAGGCAAAATCACCTTGGTGGGTGGACTGGAGGTAGCTTCGTTAACAGCGAACCAGGATAAAAATAACCTGTTATTTTTATTATTCTTGTTCTTGTTAGTTGAATTGGTTTGAGAAAAAACTTTGATTTTTAAAAACCCAATTCAAACCCCCTTTCTTGTATTTTTTGTTACCTTCCGTATTTATGTCATACTGCTAATGTTCTTGCTTTGTCTGTTTTTGATGTTGTCAAAGGGGGGAAAGTAGTTGCAATTATGAAGCTATGATGCACACATTCAGAGGGAGCTTTCATGGATACGAAACACATCGTCTCAAGTTTTGCCATCATAAAAAAGGGGAAGTATGAGAGTGCAACTTTCCGTTTAGATGTGTTTTGTATGATGTCAAAACTAGGAAACTTTAACATTTATGTACATTGGACGATATCATCTGATTCTAGTTGTGCATTGTGCATTTTAGTATTAGGAAGCATGTCAACATGTTTGGGAATGGTTTAGAAAAGATTCATGCATCAAAAAAAGATTTTTATACATCAAAAATTTATTTTTGTGTGATAAACACTCTACAGGTCAACACATACGATTATAGGTCGACCTATAGAATAACTTTTTTCAACTACAGGTCAACACATGTGCTGCAGTATTAAAGCATGTAACTTTTGTTTCATGTATTGCCTATACAGGTTGGCACATAACATGTATAGGTAGACACATGACCTGTATAGGTCGACCAATATGTCAAAAATCTTGAAAATTTGCATTTGTTTCTATTCCTTTTGCTTCTCACTTGCTCACACATATATACTTGTTACATGTATCATTTCTTTTTAAATATTTTGGTAAAATCATAAACGAAACTTGAAACATACTAAGAGTTGTCATCATCTTCAACCTTAGCTTTATGCATACACACAAACAAAGTACACATGATCATTCATTTTTAGGTGCCATCTAGAGTCAAGTTGATAAGGTCCAATTTAGCTTATAGTATTATAAATTGGGTTGAGATCTTATGGGGGTTTCAAATAATAAAACCAAGGTGGGGTTTTCCTTTAAGATCAGAATGTTGATTTGAAGGTTTAGAACAAGATTACTCAAGTTTGGATTCGATCGAGTGAAGGCTTTGAAGAGTTGGAGTTCTTGCAAAGGAGTAGCATGAGATGGTGGATCATCTTGGTAAATATTGGGTTACAACATGTTGCAATTCGGATTCAATCGAGAGAAGGCTTTGAAGGGTTGCAGATCTTGCAAAGGAGTAGCGTGAGATGGTGAATTGAATTAGAATTGTTAGGTGACCTGATCAAGCTCAGACCGAGGGAAGAGAAATTATTAGGAGCAACATCAAGCTTAGGCTTTGTTGGGTTGCATTACTACATTTCTCTTGTAAAAGAAATACTACTTACAAAGTAAGGTTAATTACATGATCTCAATTCGAATTCGAATTGAGGGCAGACGTACCCATAACAAGGTCGATTAAGAAATTGCCTAAACAAATCTTTGTGTACTCTCTCTTTCTCTCTCTCTCTCTCTCCCTCTCTCTCTCTCTCTCTCTCTCTCTCTCTATATATATATATATATATATATATATATATATATATATATATATATATATATATATATATATATATATATATATATATATGTATGTATATGTATGTATGTATGTATGTATGTATGTATGTATATACATCTTTTACATTTTATTTGTAAATTATTGTGTTCATCATTGGTGATTAATTCATTTGGTAAATGATTTTGAAATTTGATTGAAAATATTTTGTTGAATTGTTCACAATAAATTTGATTATGAGTGGATTTTAAAGATTAACAAAACTATATATATTTGCAAACCAATTCTATTGCACTCAAGGTGTTCGATAATATGTTGCAGTTGTGTTTTGGTTTGATTTATCATTGGAAATAGAATTTCTTGCTAAGTTTCTTTCTAGTGATTGTGATTAAAGCCAATTGATTAAATTTACTTATCATTATCTCTGATATGTTTTCACATGCGAATATTCGAGCTCTTCGATAGCGGTTCGATTTAGACATAGCGATTCAAGTTACTTCCACTAGCCAACGTTTTTGAAAAACTATCCTTGTAATCAATTTTTTTATTGGGGATCCTCTAGATAAGTTGTCTTCCTCTAACAATTTCCATCCCGGATTTTTGGTGTTAGAATACATATTATTCTTCGGAAAAGTTAACATATTGATCTTCGGCACTCTCAACCTCTAGTGTACAATTACCATTTGTATGCCCCTTTCCACAAAAATCATAATAGAGTATCTGAACTTAGCTAATATTTGCTTGGGCTAGTTGTGTTATAACTAGTTGTTTGGAAAGTGCTTTTATTTAAGTTGATAGGTTTATGCTCAAATCAAGTACAGCATACCTTTGTGTTCCATGGCTCGTTCATTTGAGCGATACTCGTTCTGGAACATATTTTCAATCAATGTCTTTAACTCTCCATCAGTCTTTGCTCTCAATGTACCACCAACTAAGGCATTGAGAAGCATTTTAGTTTGTGCTCTCAACCCTTCAATGAAATGTACCATATGTTTTATAGCACTCATATTGTTATTTATAAACTTATGGAGTAACAACTTGAATTATGCATCAGATGATGACTTGGACTCTTCTTAAGCAAAGTTGGAATTACAGCTTTTCTCTCCACAAATGGGGCATTTGAATAATACCTCTCTAGAAACTTGTCTTCAACTTCTTTCCAAGTTTGAATAGTATAATTCGGAATGCATTGTTGTCAATCCTTCATGCGATATATCAAGGTAAATACAAACAAACGTAATTTTACCTGATTTTCTGTGATATCACCAGTTGGCTTACACATTGAGCAAGTCTCGTGAAATTTTGCAAGATGCTCCCAAGGATCTCTGATTGCTTTCTCATCGAATAGGTTATCTTTCAAACCTAAATGTGCATAATTCTTAATATCAAAATTTACAAGATTAGCCAATTGAAATCCTAGCGATATTTGTTCGACAACACTTATCCTGTAATAGTTGTTGCGGTGAGAATCGTGATACCAAGCTATTAATTAACTTGAATCTTTAATTCTTAGATTACAACCGGACTTTAATTTATCCAAAGGAAAGGTCTAAAGAAAGAAAAACCCTTTTGCGCGATGTTACAACAACACTAAGAGATTCGGGGATCGGGGGTTGGTTATGCATAGGGTAGGTATTTCACATCCTAGACATTTGTAGTACTCTACAGGAACCTTTTGTTTGTTTGCATGCTAAGTTGGTAAATGTTTTCTAAGGTTTGGGTTGGGTAAAGGGTGTAGGTTAAGACCTAAAGATAGTTTCTAAGTTTGCTCGCAAAGACGTCGCGTCCTCTGCCTACGTATCCTAACCAGGATAGAATCAGAGCAATCGTAGTTCACCTCACAAGGGATGAAGAACACTTGATTATGATCAAGGTTCAAAGGGGAACAAACATATCCATGCTTGGGTAGAGTTTAAGAAAACTCTCTAGATCTATGTTGAACTCTCAAGAAAGGGGAGTAAGTAATCATATCCATGATTCTTACATAGAGTTAACCAAACTCTATCCTAAAGTTCTACATTGTGAGACCAATTGGTTCTATCCAGACCAAAAGGTGGGAGAAGGGGGAAGGTTGCTCGTCAAGATATCGCATCTTGTGCCTACGTATTCTCATTGTCCAATGAGAAATCAGAGCGGTCGTAGTTCGGGCTCGAACTACAGAATAAGGATCAATTGGTTCTATCCAGACCAAAAGGGGGGAAAGGTTCTATCCAGACCTATGAGTTTAAATCCTATTGGTTCTATCCAGACCAAAAGGAGGGGGAAGGCTCTATCCAAACCTATGAGTTTAAATCCTATTGGTTCTATCCAGACCAAAAGGGGGGGGGAGTTTCTATCCAGATCTATGAGTTTAAATCCTATTGGTTCTATCCAGACCAAAAGGGGGGGAAAGTTTCTATCCAGACCTATGAGTTTAAATCCTATTGGTTCTATCCAGACCAAAAGGAGGGGGAAGGTTCTATCCAGACCTATGATTTTAAATCCTATTGGTTCTATCCAGACCAAAAGGGGGGGAAAGGTTCTATCCAAACCTATGAGTTTAAATCCTATTGGTTCTATCCAGACCAAAAGGGGGGAAAGGTTCTATCCAGACCTATGAGTTTAAATCCTATTGGTTCTATCCAGACCAAAAGGAGGGGGAAGGTTCTATCCAGACCTATGAGTTTAAATCCTATTGGTTCTATCCAGATCAAAAGGGGGGGAAAGGTTCTATCCAGACCTATGAGTTTAAATCCTATTGGTTCTATCCAGACCAAAAGGAGGGGGAAGGTTCTATCCAGACCTATGAGTTTAAATCCTATTGGTTCTATCCAGACCAAAAGGAGGGGGAAGGTTCTATCCAGACCTATGAGTTTAAATCCTATTGGTTCTATCCAGACCAAAAGGGGGATAAAGTATTGAGCTATCTATGACCCAAAGGTCAATAGAGAGACTTTCCTTTGGAAGGAGAAAGAATTAAGCAACCTGGATGAGAACTAAAGAGTTCCATCACTTCGGGGAAAGTAAACTTAACAAAGCATAAACATTCACACATGATGAATATAAGGGATATGGTTACAACCAAGAATGATCAAGCATATTATAATAAGCAAGGATCTAAATCAGGATGAATGGTTACAACCAAAGCAAGCATTTAAGATATTACAATATTAATGATTTCAATCAAGATAGATGGTCACAACCAAAGCAAGTATCAAGATATTACAATATCAATGATTTCAATCAAGGTAAATGGTTACGACCAAAGCAAGCATCAAGATATTATAATATCTAGAAGGGGAAAGTTCTTTCAAGACTTAATGAAAGGTGAAAACCAAAGCATATCTTAACGAAGAATGGGGTACATCTTAATAAAGATGGAATGGGATCTTAACAAAGATGCATCTTAACAAAGATGAGGTTTCATTAGGGCTTACAAGATGACATGTATACTTACAGGCATCATGCCTAATCAAATAATGTCACAACAAATGTAAGTGAGAAGTTCAAAACTTCATGGGAGAAAACTTTCAAGTTTTAATGATGATTACACACAAATGCTTACAAGCAAGAGTTTTAGTAAAACTCAAGTACACAAGGATGCTAACAAGCCAAAATCATAACTTTAAAATAAAACTCAAAAGAGAATGAAATTAAAGTTTTGAAATGAATAAATGAGAGATAGGAAGGTGAAAACCCTAAAAACATTCATGGTAGCATGTGAAATGCAAGTAGAAAGTTCACATTTATGAGTTTTAGGTTTACCTCTTGAAGCAAGCTTAAGCAATAAGAAAACCAGAGATATTGAAAGCTCTTAAAAGGTCTTCAAATGTTCCTAGGTTGATGAATAAATGCTCCAAACAATCTCCAAGCAAGCTAGTGGACGAAATGCCTTGTAAATGAAGGAAAACCTCTAAAATCCAAAGGTTTAAAAGACCAACTCACTCAAACCTTGTTACATAAGTGTGAAAGTGATTTGGATAGCTTCAATACATCATATTTGATGTGTTTGAAGTGTTTCTTGAGTTGGAAAAGTTTGGAAATGGTTTTGGAAGGTGTTTTGCAAAAATAGATTTTGAGGGATTTTGGAGACTTAGTGAGATTTTGCAAGAATTTGGTGATTGTGTAAGGGAGAGAGTTCTAGATGGTTTCTAGCATAGAACTGGTGTCTTTTTGATGTCGTAAGTGAGTTCTATTTATAGCCAAAGGCCTTGGATCAAGGTATGGGCAAAAGTGAAGCAAATTGTCAATTTTAACCTTCCATCATGAAAATCTTTGAGTTTTCCAATGAAATCTTCACCTTTATCTTTAAGACACTCTAATAAGATATTCTCCATGCCCCATAGATTTTTTTCATCATGCTTGATAGGATAGAAGGTGACTTGTTGAATTAAAGTTGATGATTTGACAAGGGTAGCCACCTTTTTTCTCTTTCTTCACTATTCACTTTTACAACTTGCATTAAATAATGATTTCCTTTGATCTTTGGTCCATTTTCGTGGGAATTGATGTTAAACATGTTTATTAACAATGTAAACATCATAAAGGAGGCTTAGTCTTTGATTAGCATCAATTTGGAGAGGTTTTGGAATCAAAAAAACTCATGTTGACCTGGTTTTGCCAATGTGAGTTTTTGCCAACTTGTGGACCTCGGTTCTCTCTAACCAGGAAGAGTTATGGAACCCACTTGTACTTTTTAGAAAGCCCCAATTAGGTACTAAAATATTTATGCTTATGTTAGGAACTCACTCCCCTTGAAACTAGGTCAAAAACCCTTGTGTGGTTAAGGAGTTATGGCTTTGCCCTTTTCAAAACCTTAATTTCCCAACTTTTGCGATTACTCCCTAACCCTTGATCCAATGGTCATGAAACTTCATGGGTAGGTGTAATATGTCATTAGGACCATTTTTTATTCCCATCTTGAGGTCAAATTCCTCATGAGTGAAGAGTTGACTTTTCGGTCAACCGAACGATCAATCAGTGGCTACCGAGTCGACTGTTGATGTTCCGGGTATTTTGAGGCCTTGAAACTTCTTGAGTAGACTTTATTAAGCCATAGGAACTTCATGGACCATGATCCCACCATTGGAACACCTTTTAAATTAAAATTCAAACTACAGTTAACTTTTCCTAATCGAAAACCCTAATCGGGTATCCTGAATTGCACTGTTCTTAATTCCTGGGTGACAACCTCAAATTGGATTCATACTTGATCCAATGTAGTATTATTGATCTTATTTATAGTTGAATCAATCCAATACATTGATTGATCAAACCATTGAAGCCTCGATTTTTGACGGTACGGAACCCTGATTCATCTGCATCTTGACAAAGATAAACTTGAAATGGGTTAAGGTTAGTTAATCAAGTGAGTATGATCCTACAATGATGATGAGGATCTAAGGGGTCAAAATTTGGGGTGCAACAATAGTCACCCAACGTTTGTCGTGGTGGAACAACCATATATACTTTTTCTTCTTTTAATTCTATAGTAACTTGTAGTGCTTCTTGTTTCACTTTATAAATTTCATGCATTGTTCTTTCTACTTATGGGTCGATTGGTATCAGTGTCGAATTCGCACCTCACATAAACAAACAAACAAACAATACCTTAGTAGCACCGCATCACACAAAACATAATAAAAGTAGAAAGAAAAAACAAAATCAAAACCACTAAATTAAAGTAAGAAAATTAAAACTAAAATTACCTTTTTTTTTTGCAAAATTCAAAACGTCGTACTGAATTGCCTTGTTGAAATTATCAACAATCCTCAGCAACAACACCAAAAACTCGATGGGCAATTCTAGCAAGTGTATTAGTCTTGTCAAAGTAATTAATTAAATTCGTCTCCACAAGGATTGTGAATTTTTAACAAGGTAACAATAGTGAGAATTAAAGTAAATAACAAAGGGGAGGGGGGGTTCAATATCGAATTACAAAACATGAACAA
Source organism: Lathyrus sativus (assembly GCA_963859935.3). Classification (NCBI taxonomy): domain Eukaryota; kingdom Viridiplantae; phylum Streptophyta; class Magnoliopsida; order Fabales; family Fabaceae; genus Lathyrus; species Lathyrus sativus. The sequence continues at coordinate 498,923,294 of OZ012740.1, forward strand.
GAAACTTTACAGAATAAAATTTAATGATTAAATAAGATTAGATCTTTATTTTGACTCCCCAACTTATACCTGTTAATAAACTTTGTATTAATTGAATTACTAATATTTTAAAGTCCTACAAAGAATTAACAAGATCATTGCACTTAATTCCTTTGTGTACAACTCATTAATATACACAATAATTTTCTAATTCCTTAGGCCAATTTAGAGTTAAACTAAGTGTTATACATTCGTTAACTCAAAAGCCACAACTTATAATTACATATTCCTAGTTAATTACTAAGTTGAATAACTGTCCTAGATCGGATTGGTAGACTTACAGTCAATAATTTCTACTCATTTGATATTGATTTATGAATTCGTCCATATACAAAAAACATTAAAATCAAGAAGAATTAAATAATAATAATAACATAAAATAATTTAATTAATCTCAAACAACCATATGATCCAACAAGGTACAAGCGAGTTTATCTCAACAAACCTAATCTAAAGAATCTAGCCACTCGTAGTGATTATAACAATTACCATAAGTTTAGATGAAGAGCGCATGAAATTTAAGGAAGATAAATATCTTCAGTGGCTTCCAAAACCATCAAAACCTATACTTTAGAACTCCAAGACGCCACTTTCTCTATCAAATTTGAAATCCCTCAGAAAGTAGGCAAAAAGCCCTATTTATAGAAATTACTGCGTGTCAGAGCAGCACGCCATCACGCTCGCGATGTGACATCATCGTGCATACGATGTCGGCATTGTGACCGCATGAAAAAAATAGAGGTGAATTAGCTTTCTTTTTTTCTTTTAAATTTTCACCAAGTCCGCTTTCTTCACACTTTTGCAACTCTGTTCCATTCTTCCATAATTTTGTTTGGATTTTGTTTATTATTCCTCTGATTTTGTCAAAAATACTCACAAATTTTCCGTAATGACATAGTGTCATCAAAGAGTAAAAGAGAAATGAGGAAGGAGAGAGGTATAATGTGTGTTTTTATTAAAAACACATATAGACGACATCTTTGTAAGGAATATGGACATGCATTTTTGTACTATTCTTTTGGTCGACTTTACATAAGTCCTTCTCTACGAGATTGATGTTGTGTCATCGTGGTATGCTCTAGACAAATATTTGTCATAGATGCAATAAGGACATTGAGACGACTTTACATTGTATGAGAGATTCTGAATTTTCTACTCGCTTTTGGAAATCCATAGGCTTTTTGAACCCCTTATTCTTCAAAGGGGATAATTTATATGAATGGATTAGACATGACATCAACGATGACTATATCTTTTTGGCTGCTTGGTGGTAGTTGTGGCATGCTAGGAATAAACCATGTCTTACAAATGAAGTTGTATCTTCATATACTTTATAACTAGTCACAATGAATTATGTTAATCTGTTAGTTAAATTTTTTCCCAGGCATAATTTGTGTCATCCAACAAGAACGATTAAGTGGAATATGTACAAAGGTGATAATATGATTTTGAATATTGATGACAGTATCCTCGATAATTCTGACGTCTCGGGCACTATTGGATTGATTCGAAATGGTGAAGGTGATTGGGTTCATAGTTTCAGAATAATATTAGTTATTCTAACATCCTTCATGTTGAACTGATAACACCATATCATGAATTGCAGATGACCTGAGAACTTGACATTAAAAACTTGATGTGTTATTCTGACTCCAACTCTGCTATCAAACTTATCTCAGAGTCTATTAATATTGGATAACACTATGTCGCGATTCTTCACAACATTAAAGAATTTCTCTCTAAGAAATAACGAGTTCAACTATTTCATACTCTTAAGAAAAAAATACTTGTGTCGACTATCTAGCAAAATATGAGGTTGATAATGACGTGGTGTACTGAATCGCGACATAGTGTTAGAATTAGCATTCTCTTGCTTTGCTAGTTAGACTTTCCTTTTTAGGCTTAATACCTCTTTTGGCCCCTTAACTTTAGTCAATGTTTCTCTTTGGTCCATTAAAAAAATAGGTTACGTAATGGTCTACTAACTTATACTTCGTTACATATTTTAGTCCTTTCTGTTAGTTTTTGCTGGAAAAAACATTAAAACTTGCTTTGCTAGACTTTTAATGGTTGAGTTAGAATATTTATTTATTTTTATATTGATTAAAATATTACAAATAAGTGTCAATTGAAGAAGCTGAAAGGTATTAAGGTATAGGCCAATGTTTGTGAAGGCACAACTTGAGAGAAGAAACAACAAAGACAATTCACAACGCAAGTTCCATTAAAGACGATAATAACATTGTTCACAACCCTCCATTAAAGACGAACTGCACTCATCCATCGTTTGAAAAAGAAATCCTAAGGTACGAACTTGCAACAATAAATTACTGAAAATGTTAACTTTCTTCTTTACCTAACTTACTTAATACTTCTACTACCATATGTAGGTTGATTAGGTCATTGAGAGTAAGTTTCAGTGTGTTGTTCGTCATTCTGGTGAGTTTTCCAGGGAGTTTGTTAATTTTACAAAGTCAGGGTATGTAGGGTTAGAGTAAATTTAGGATGTTGATCCCGACTATTGAAATTACTTTGAAATATTGGACAAGTTAAAAGAGTTAGGTTACCCTACTATAGATAGACTTTGGTATGATGATGACACATATGCTAATGATATAGTTCTGTCAGAAAATGACAAGGGGACTGATAGGATGAGAAAAATTGCAATGATAATTGGGTAATTTCATTTGTATGTTACACATCTTATATCTGAACTTGATGTTATTAAGGAGCCTATACTCTCACTACCAGATGGGACCACATTGGGTGAAGATGTGGTTGGTGAAGGGCCCAAAATGGGAAGTAATCAAGGTGGGCCCATAATGGATGAAGATGTAGTTGGTGAAGTACCTAAAAAGGGAAATAATTAAGGTGGGACCACAATGGGTGAAGGTGTGGTTGGTGAAGTACCTGAAATAAGAAATAATCAAGTTGGGACCATAATGGGTGAAGATGTGGTTAGTGAAGTACCTGAAATGGGAAATAATCAAGGTGGAACCATAATGGGTGAAGATGTGGTGAAAGAGGGGACAACAATTGAGGAGGCTAGGAATAATGTTGGAATTGAGGAAAATGAGGAGAATGTGGGGACCAACTGTGAAATTAAGGAGAATATGGGTAAAGAGAAGACAAACTGTAACAATAAGGATAATGTGGGGACCAACTATGTCAGTGAAGATAATGTGGGTCAAGGGATGAATGTTGAAGTAGAGGGAACTAATGAAGGACTGAACTATAACCAACAAGAAGACGAGGTAGTTAACTATAACCAAAGAGATGTGGCAGAAGATGGAAGTGAAGACAGTGCTTTAAATGTCAATTTTAAAGACTCCGAAAATGATATAGGTATTAATGGAGAGATAGAAATTGATGAGGGTGGAGTGAATACAAAATGCAAGGGGAAATGAAAAAGTAAGGCAAAAAGCAAGGGGAAAGGTAAGGGGAAAGGAAAAAGTAAGGAAAAAGGTAATGCAAAATGCAAAGGGGAAGGAAAGGAAAAGGTCCTTGTTATGAATGAAGGTGCTGATAATGATGGTGAGGTCAATATGGAAAATTTGAGAGGTTTAAGTGACATTGAGGAGTATGATAGTGATGAATTTCCTAATGAGTATGATAGTGAGAATGATGAGGTTGTAAAGGATGATTTTGTAACATCTAAACTTCCAAAAAGAATGGAAGACTACAAATGGGAACTCGGTACATGTTTTTCTACAAAGTATGTATTTCAAGAGGCAATAAGAATATATGCTATACATTCAGGAAGGAACCTGAAACTTTATAAAAATGATAAAGTAAGGATGAAATAAAAATGCAAGTGGGAGGCTTACTATGCAAATATAAAAGGTGAAGAGACTTAGCAACTGAGGACAATTATGGACAAGCATACATGTAGTGGGTATTATAAGATTAGGTTCCTGAATTCAAAATGGTTGGGCAAGAAGATTCAAACAAGTGTTAGAGAGAATCCAACTTTGAAGTTGACTGATATTATGGAGAAGACACATAAAAAATGGGATGTTGGGATTAATAAGACATTGGAATATAGAGAAAAGACATTAGTTGTTGATATTGTGGATGGCTCATTTAGATAGCAGTATAAAAAAATCTTTGATTATAGCCATGAACTCTTAAGGGAAAACCCAAGATCAACTGTCAAGATTATGAGTCAACCAGTTCAAGGGGAGAGCAGTGAAAACCCTGTTCAAATGAATCCTCACTTTCATAGGATGTGTGTATGTCTCAAACCTTGCAAGGACAGTTTTTTTAAGTGCAAACTTATTATAGGATTAGATGGATGTTTCCTAAAGGGACACTATGGTGGACAAATACTAGCTGCTACTGGGATGGACCCAAATGACCAAATGCTACCAATTGCATATGTTATTGTTGAAGGTGAAACTAAAGACTCATGGAGCTGGTTTTTAGAATTGTTGATAGTTGATTTGGGAGGATCCAGATTGTGCAAAACCTATACCTTTATTAATGATCAACAAAAGCTTAGTTCTCACCTTGAATTTTACCTGTTAGCCATTTGTTTAAATATCACCATCAATTTTACTTATTTTTTAATGTAGGGTTTGCTGCCAACTGTTGATGAATTACTTGGTAATGTTAACTAGAGATTTTGTGTTAGGTTTGTTTGATTAAATTTACATTGCATGATTTTAGATATTCTGTTTACTTAAATATTGCATAGGATTTTAGTTAAGACTACGTACTTAAATTGTGTATTGCATGCATTTATATTGCAACTTCAGGAAGAAGTTTCATGGCCTAAAATTGAAGGAATTGATGTGGATGGTTGTATGTGCAAGTTATGCAAATTCCTGGGAGAAAATAATGCTTTAAATCAAGGGAGTTAATGAAGAGGAATTCAAACATCTCATCAAAATTCCACCAAGATTCTGGACCAAATCAAGGTTAATGTCATGTACAGGATGTCACACTTTGATTAACAATATGTTTGTGGCCTTCAACTCTGTGTTTGGAGCTCCTAGACCCAAGCCCATTGTGACAATGCTTGAAGAAATTAGAGTGTATCTAATACAGAGATGGGAATCCAATAGGCAAAAGATTGCCAAATATGAGGGCATCATACTACCAAACATCAAGAAGAGGATGGAAAGGGAGTCAAAAACAATCATTGGATTACAAGGTAACATGGTTGATTTGTTGTCCTTTTACTCTATTAAATGCATATGTTGAATATTATGTTGGCTAACGTTAAAATGACTACCTTTTTACAAGTGTGTAAGTGAATATGACTATGAGGTAAGGCATGTTTCACTTAATGGAGAAAACTATGTTGTCAACCTTTATAAGAAAGAATGCTCGTGTAGAATATGGATGTTGATTGGGCTTCTGTGTTGTCATGCAATATCTTGCATGAAGGATAAATATTTACATATTGATGACTTTGTATATGTCTGTTATAAGAAGGAAAAATATCCAGCTTGTTATGCCCTTATTATTTATCCATTTAATGGGGAAGCCTTGTAGGGTAAAACTAGTATTGTTGATCTTCAGCCACCACTAATAAAGAGGTGGCCTGGAAGGCCAAAAAAAGGAATAGGGAAGCTTGAGAAATGGTGAGGGATGAGACACACATGAAAATGGAAAAACATGGTATCAAGTGTAGTCGTTGCCACAAGGATGGTCACAACAAAGCCAATTGTAAACTACCACAACCACAAGCTCCTCCAAGTCAGGTACAAGAAGGAACAACTCAGGAACCAGAAGCAACAAATGTTTCAAGTCAGGTATAAGAAGCAATAAATCATCCACCACCGACAAATGTTTCAAGTTAGGTACAAGAAGCAATAAATCAACCACCACCAACAAATATTTCAAGTCAGGTACAAGAAGGAACAACTCAGCCACCACCACCAATTGTTACAAGTCAGTCACCACCACCAATGGTTACAAGTCAGCCATCAGTCCACCACCCAAAACTACAAAAAAAAAATTCATAAGGGTGGCAAGCCTGTTTCAAGTCAACCTTGATGTTTGTTATGATGTATGGTCACATTTTGTAATGTCACTTTGGGCCAGTTTGTTTTAGCTTTAAAAAACTGGAATTTTTCTTTGTATTTTTTAAAATGGATTCTACAAAAACGTTTTTCAAAATATTACAAGTTATTCTAAATTTTTTTTTGTATAAATTAAAAGACTAGTTTTGAAATACTATAACATAAACATGCATTTTTTAAGATCAAAACATTGTTAAAATCATAGTTTTTAAAAAAGTTGTATCTCTAAAATGATTTTTATAAAAAGCTATTTGAAATAGCTTCGAAATTAATTAATTTTTTGAAATTTTTGATATCCAAAATATTTTTTGATAAAATAATGAAATACATAAAATAATATTTTAATAATAACTATTCAAACTAAATTTTCATGTGAAACTTCTATGAAAAATATCTTTGTAAATTTTTTTAAAACTAAAATATATTACACTATAAAAATCACCTTTAAAAAAGCTAAAATAAACGGTTCTGTTGTTATGTCTTTTAATGGCATATTTGTTTTGTTTTTGTAAGGCACATTTTGGAATGTCATTTTGTAAGACACATTTTGGCTTATTGACAATGGCCTATCTGTTTTGTATTTGTATCATATTTTGGAATGTTATATTAATGTCTTATAATGGCCTTTTGTTATTGAACCAATTATGCATCAGACTTCAGATCTGTTAATGAAAGTTGAAATGGGTTACAATGCCAAATTATCTTACTATATAGTTCCCATAAAGTCCCTTAATTTTATAAATTGTTGCAAATTTGTCTATTTACTATCTTGATTCATACCAATAAGGTCCTTAAGCTGCATTTTTAACGGGTTAAATTTTGAGACAAATTTATACCAGTTATGTATTATAGATAAAACAAAGAATAGTGAAGAAACATTGGTAATATGTTTTATTCATTAAACCAACCTAAGAATACATTGAAAATGTGAAAGAATAATATTGAACTACCCTAATTTTAATTGAAATACATTGTTACAAACACAAGGCTCAACCGTAACCTCAACATCCCAACCACAATGGACATTTCCATCCATCCTCTAGTGTAGATAACCTCATTCTTTAATTTGTTAATTTTCTTCTTTTGTCTTTCTTGCTTTAAATACCTTGTAAGTATGAAGTGCGCCTAAGAGGCGAGGGGGTGAATTAGGACTTTAAAACTTTTAATCAGTTTTTAGAATATATGTTTTTTCTTTTACTTGTTTTGGTTAGGAGATGAAAGCAGTAAAATGCAAAAAGTAAAGAACATCGAGAAATATCCTGGTTCCTCTCACAGTCTGAGAGTACTCCAGTCCCCTTTCAACATGAAAGAGATTTTACTATTGTTAGGACTTATACAATAATATCATAGTCTTTATATACAAACACTAAAAAATAAACCACCAAGAAAAATCCTCTTGGATTTTTCACTAAGTCCACTAAGAGAACAATCCTCTCCTTAATGAATCTCTTGCTTCAAACAATCCTGGACAACAAGGATACAACAAGAATTCTGAATTTTTTACAAGAGTTTGAAAAGAATTGTACAATATATCAATCTCTTGATTGATATTCTCTTCCAATAACAATAATTCACAAACACTTAAGTGTTAGGCTGCTCAAGAATTTTCTAGTTTAGATGATATGAAAGTATGCAAATAATCTCTTGAATGAAAGTTAAAAACTTGAAATGTGAATTTTGAGAATTTGAAAGTTTGATTGAAAGAGGTGATTTGTGATTTGAAATTACATGTATTTATATGCATATAACACCCTTATGAATCATGGTAAAGTCTGAAAAAATATCAAGAACAAATGCTAAGATAAAATGAAAATGTTCCATGAAGAGAGGCATGAAGAGGTGTCAAGTTTGCTACTGAATTTTTCACTTTCGTTCAGGTGCAAATCGATTGCACCTATGTGCAAATATATTGCACATGGCTTAACCTAACAAATTTTCAAAAACTTACAGTATGCAATCGATTGCACTAACATGCAAATCGATTTACATAGTGTAAAAAGTGAAAAAAATCAGCAAAGTTTTTTTAGGCAACGTGCAGGTGCAAATCGATTGCTCTATTGTGAAAATCAATTTGCATCCATAAAAAATGGGAAAATGATTAAAACATTTATTTCATGATCATGAAAGAAGTATGTAATGATATTTTATTGTTTGAGCATCTAAGACTTTAGTATTTGATAATAATTGTCATTATACCTTCATACAATGTCAATTGCTTGAATCCAAAGTCTTGATCACAATGCTTTTATCTTGAAGATCATCTTTGCCTTCTTGTCACTAAGAGATTTATCTTCATCAAAACAATGTTCAACATAAAGAAGCTTGACTTTATATTCTCCCCCTTTTTGATGATGACAAACAATCTTCTTTGACGCTTTGTAATTTCTAGAAAACTTCTCCCCCTACGTTGTATAACTCCCCCTTAATATGTGAATCGTAGAAGTATTTTGACTTGATCATCTTGAGGGAGAATTTATAGCTTTTAAAATGTTAAAACAAGGAAATATACAAGCATACAAGCATATCACCTTTCTCCCCCCTTTGACATTATCAAAAAGAAGGGAAAGACGAGTGAAAGATAATAACTTTATGACAAGGAAAAATTAAAATTGAAACAAGTTATAAACCATACAATTATGACTTAAAACATTAAAGTTATGGAATAATCATACATGCATTCAAAGTTGAGATAAACAAGACAATAAAGTTATGGTAGCAAGTACCTTACAAAATGAAAGACAAGAACATAAAACTTCAAGATTAAAGGACACAACACTAAAACACATCAAGATTGGTCCATGTCATTATTGTTGTTGTTATTGTTGTAGTAGTTAGGACCTTGGTATGGGAATTGATTTTGAATTGGTGTAACCAAAGGAATAGGATCAGCCGGGTTGTTTGGATCATATGGTGGAATATGGAGATGGGAGTATATGTATGAAAGTTGTTGGTTCATGTCGATCTTGAAAACATTGATTTGGTTGGTGGTGGCCTCGTAATTTAGAGCAATTTGGTTATGAGTGGAAGTCCATTGATCATTTATAATGGCATTAAGGTTGGAAAATTGGGTTGTCATGAAGTCAAGGAGAGCTTGGTTGGTTGGACGACTTGAACTATAGGGAGGAGGAACTTCTTCACCGCCTTCACCTTCTATCTCATTGTCTTCATCTTCTACAAAGTCTTCACCAATATAGGTGATTGTTTGAGAACCCCGATCATAACGAACACTCATCTTATTATCCACATTTTTGATATTAATCTTGTGAGCTTTAGTTTCCATTAGACCATAATTAAAACCATCCAACACTATCTTAATATGCTGCAAGATACAGGTTATAAACCATGCATAAGGTAAAAATTTTGAATTAGTAGTATGAGCCAACATATGATTCAAAATTAACCAAGCCCAACTTACTTGGATGTCCTTCCTTATTGCATATAAAGTTTGTAATTCAACATCTGTCACATTGCAATGGTTACCATTCCTTGGCAGCAAAACATGCACAAAGAAATATTGTAACAATCTATCACCTATAAAGAAAATTCCAGCTAGCAGTTCTCTACCAAGCGATTTTACTCTTTTTTCATGAAATTCCTCTTCAGTCATCCTACTAATACTGTAAAAGTTTCACTTATTATAACCTTCCATTCTTTGTCCTCTTTGTTATATAAGCGACTATTGGAAAAGGGGATATCTAAAAAATTTCCAAGAATTTTTGAAGTCAAAACAATCTCCTTGCCCATAACATAGGTAACGAATTTCCTATCTATTACACCCATATTACTATAAAGCATCCTAACCAATTTGGGATAATATGGTCCAGAGGATGCAATTATAGAATCTAATTTTAAATTAAAAAAATAGAGTGTCTTAAAACTTAAAGCATTTCTTAGGAAAGGTAGAAAGGTCACCCTATTTAGGGATTTAAACATGTTTTTATGAAAGAACTTACCATATCTTTACAATTGATCATTGGTGAGGTCTTTGAAGATTGGAGGAGTGTTGATGGATGGAGAAGCCTTTCCCTTCCCTTTTTCAGCATCTGTAGCTTTTTTCTTTCCTCTTGAAGCCATTGAAGAAGATTTGGTAGTTTGGAGAAGATGAAATATGTTAATGGATTTTTTTAGAGTTTTTTGTGAGAAGGATGAGAGAGAACGTATGATAATATGGGGAGAGGAAAACAAAATTATGTTTTTATGAAAAACAAAAAGTGGAATAGGTAGAGAATGTGAAAATTTTATGGTGAGTGGTTAAGGGAATTGAAGAAGGTAATAAAGTGAATTTATTTTGGTCAAAAAATAAATCAAAATAGGTTAGGTTAGGGGAATCTAGGACTGAAAAGTTGCTACCAAACATCACGGAAAGTGATGGGGATAGATAATGAATGGATCAAGACAAATATAAAAGCACCCGAAATAATAAAATTTAAAGAAAAAACAGTTCACTATAGGTGTAGATCAATTTGCATAGAGGTGCAATCGATTGTACTAAGTGAAAAATGCAACAAAAAAAAACATATGCTACAGGTGCAAATCGATTTGTATAAGGCTAGAAACAAAAAATAGAGTAAGTTACAGTGAGCAATCGATTTGCATAGGGGTGCAATCGATTGCTTCAAGTGAAAAGTGGTCAAAACATGGAGAAAAAAAAGGTAACACAACATATTTCAAACATATTTTTATGCATATCAAACACAAGAAACACATATGAGAAAAGAGTAGAAGCAGAGATGCGATAAAATAAATTGCAAAAATAAATAGAAGAATTAAGTACATGTGTGCACCTTTGAGAACATGATTCCTTAAGAAGTGATGTCTAATATCGATGCACCTAAGATAATTGATGATACATAACATGAAGTGAATGATCTATGTGTCCTTTTTTGTCTAAAATTCCAAGTTCTCTCTGAATTTTGTAGAAAGGTTCTCGTGCCAAAGGTTTAGTAAATATATCCACAAGTTGATTATGAGTATCTACGAACGTTGTAACACCCCAAAATTCTTTATTAATTATTTAATTAATTATTTGCGATTGTTATGAATTGTTGAATGAATATGTGATGTATTGTTGATTATGGTGTGTTGAATGTTGTAGGGATATGTACGGTGTTGTGGGATAGCGTGGATTAAGGTGTTCGGTGCAATTACTTAGAATTGAAATAATTAATGAAATTATTTTAGAATTAATAATAGTGGAATAATATAGATTTCATTATTTAGATTATTATTAATTAAAATAAAGTGAGTAGAAGTAATAAGGGAAAGGTGGTTATTTGTAAGAGGTTAAGTAAGGAGAAAGGTGGAAGACCATATTAGGGGTCTATAGTGGCAAAAATTGTGAGTGTAAGCTATTAATTAACTTAACTCATAAAGTAAGAGTCGCCACCACATTTTTATTTTATCCAAGAGGAAAGGAAAAAGAATGAACAAAACCTAAACAAGTTCTAAAACAAGAATAAATAAACAGAGAGTGGGTAAGGGGGTCGGTTACGCTAAGGAAAGGTGTTAGCATCCAAAACGTCTATAGTACTCTATAGGAACCCTTTAGAATATCTACGTTTTTTGGTTTGAAAATTTTTGTTTGAAAGGAGATTGGGGAGATGAGAAGAGAAGTATTTTTAAAGATTTTTGTGTTTAGAGAGACTTGTTGTTTCATGCCTACGTACCCACAAAGTGCAGTATAGGATCAAAACTTTGTAGTTCGTGGTATAAATAACAAAATAGGTTTTGTATAGTTGATTTTAAGTTAAAAGACAAGTCGTCATTTCCAAGCGAATAGTTCCACTTAAAGAGATGACTCATGTCTAAACTTATGGAAAAGTTTTAAAAGGAAAAAGTGCATAAGGCACAAAAGGTTTGAATGCTTTTTATGTCTTTTTGAAAAGAGTCAAAGTATGATTAATATTGATTGACATTTATCAAAGAAAAGGAAGTTTGAAAAAGCACTTGACAAAAGTCAAGGATTTATTTTGAAAGAGGTTATAGTTTTGGAAACAAGAAGGTTTTGAAAAAGGGAGAAGATTTGAAAATTGAAGAAAGGGGTGGAGAAGAAGGGACTATCCTAGAGCAAAAAGATAAAAAGCTAAGGATAAGAACGGTCTAACCATACAAGTAAGCTCCATAATAAGTATTATTTCTTTAGATTAGGCCTTGATCAAAATAAGTTTTCAAAAGAGAACTCCAAGTACCCAAAATTCAAGATTTGACATCACAAGCTTCCAAGCATAGGTTAAGATCCTAATTCTAGGTCCAAAACTCCATGTCCAATGCAAAGGATAGTAGCCATAGTCCACCATTAAGAGAATAAGTTTTTTATGGGTTTAAGCCTTTATTAATATTTTTGGTCCAAATGGACAAAAGAAAAAAAAAGAGTGGAAGCACAAACGATAATAAGATATGAGATGATAATAATGGAGCATAAAAATAAAAGAGAGATAGGGAGCAAGAAGGAAACATAAATAAACTTAGTACAACAATATTGTTAGTGAGTTAGGGATTAGTTGTTAGAACAAATGATCAACGGTGGTTAAACAGTGCACTTAGGCCAAAGTTATAGAAGACTCATTAGAGGATTGATAAAATCAAAGCCTCTGAACAACAAGTTTCATAAGTAATGGAACTAAGATAAATAATCAACCATAATTGGACTTTCAAACATAAGTTTGAGCCACGACTGATCATTTTCTGATACGGGACAATTTAACACTATGTTAAGCAATCGTAATCGAGCTTATGTAGAAGTCACAACTATCTAAGGCCGGTCAATAAAAACGTTTGTACTAATGTATACTAGAGAGACGATATGTAGATCATCCTCCGAAAGCAATATCATACAAACAGAAAATAAGTAATGATCTCATCTTCATCAACAACTAAAATAAGTTCCAATGATATTGAAGATTTTCATTGATCAAAAGAAAATGAGAGATAGATGAATAAATGCCAAATTGAACCACACAAAGATGTAATCCAAGGAAAAAAACAAAAGGAAAGGGAAGGAAAAGGAAATGGAACCAAAACAGTCCCAAAAACAAGCAAAAATCACATTCTAGATAATGGTTAATCGATTAACACTGCTAAGACAGTAAAAAAATTTTTAAAAAATTCAGCATCCATGATCCAACCATTTCTTCAAACACCTCATGATCATGAGTGAGAATTAGCACGAAAATTCAAGTAAAACAAAAACAAATATCACCAATAAAACACAATTTTCAAGATCCAAAGATCAAACAACAAGAATCAACAATAGATCACATTGTGGAAGATGGATCAAGAACAACAATGGTGGAATGAGTGTTTACCACTTCAAATATGAAATTACTTCAAATAAACTTCAAGAAACACACTCCAAAGCCTTGATTTACTAAAGTTGATGATGAAAAAGTGATTGGATGAAGGTTTTAGCTCAGAGATTAGTAAGTCCCAATGAAGAACTTACTAACTTTCAAAAGAAGAAAGAGCTTTGGTGAATTTTATAATTGAGAGAAATTTTAGCAAGGTGATTTTGGCTATCAAAGCCTATGAAATGAGTCCTCTATTTATAGGATTTAGGCTTGGAAATTTTGGTGGTTTGAAATTTGGTTTGGAACCAAAATTAGGCTTGGAATTTGAATTTGGAGGCAAAATCAAGATCAAAGGATGATTAGTGAAGGTGTATGGTGGGAGTCAATTATGATGAGGTAGGAGAATTAAAATAAAGTGATCTAGAATATTCTCATGATGAAATATTTGAAAATTGGTGCCAAAATGCTGCAAAATTTGAATTTGACTCATTTTCATAAAAAAACATATTGGTCAATCGATTAACCATTTACATATACAAATGTGTTAATCAATTAACACAGTGAAAATGTGTTAAAAATGGCCTTTTGATGTATTGTCTTAGCTCTGGCTCTATTTTCCTGATTTGTCAAAGAAGCCATGGATATAAATACATGAACCTTAGAATTTCTTGAATAAAAGACAATCAAATCTTGGGAAACTTTTGATCAAATAATTTGAATTGCTTGCAGGTCAACTTTAACTTTTATCAGATGAAATTTATTCGAGCTGAGAGACTGTTGATTGATGTTCTTGGTTCCAACCTCTTCCTGAAAAAGAGTTAGTAAAGGAAAACACAAACATATTTTTGGATTTTGATTAAAGGTTAGTAAACTTAAACATACAAATAAAAGCAAACAAGAAACACACAGATGCCCAGTGATCCCTACCAGGTATAAACCCAAAGATAAGAGGGATAGAGGAACCAAAGCATGATCTTGTTTATGGTGCAAAGATGTAAATAAGATGTGAGAAATCTTAGGGGTAAAAATTAGGGTATTACAGCTGCCCCTATTTAAGTTTCTTCTATCCGGAGATAAGAATATTGACATCTTTGTCTCGACGGGATAAAAGAGACTTAAATATAACAATAACCCAATTTTTAGCCCTGAGTTGCCACAAGATGATATGAATGCAAAAGATAAAACATCCTGCAAGGAAGCTTAAAACAAAAGATTAACGATAATTTGAGTGAAAAGACATGAAAAGACACGCTAGGGAACACAAGTTATTTCTGAAGATCTGTCAAGGTGATAAGAAGTATTCATCAATAGTTGGAAAGAGGGGGACAAGACCCTGGAAGACGAGTAGTGACATCCAATAATAGCATTGGATGGAAACTACGAATGAGACAAAAGTATGCCAAAATATGTCCAAGAGTGGCATTGGACAACAAAAGGAAAGTTTTTGGTAAAAACAATAACGTCACCCAAGAATAGCATTGGATGGAGGTGAAAAATACTCTATTAGGGATAAGACATCTAAGAATGGAAACGAATGAAAGGAACTACAAAATTCAAGAATCGCATTGGATGGGGCAACAACAAACATCAGAGACATCCAAGAATGGCATTGGACGGAGACAAAACTTCCATTTAAAAAACTCCATTGGGGATGTCCAAGAATGGAATTGGATGAAAGGGAAAACATCAAATGTATTCCAATAATATCATTGGACTCGGGTGACGAAAAGATATCCAAGAATGACATTGGACAAAAGAAATCAAAACATTCAAGAATGGCATTGAATGAAGTGAGAAAAGGAAATTTTAGAGATGGCACTGAAAGTAAAGGTAAATCACTACATTCAGGAACGGAATTGAATGATAGTGAGAAAGACATCTAGGAATGACACTGAATGCAAAGGAGAAAACTCATCCAGGAATGGCATTGAATGAACAGATAAAACTTTCAGGAATGACACTAAAAGATTTCCAAGAAAACGTGTTGGGGATTACATAAGAGACACAAAACTTCTAGGAATAGCATTGGGAGACACAAGAGGAACAAGATATCCAGGAATGGAACTGGAGATCAAAAGAGATAAACATCCAGGAACGACACTGAAGATCAAAAGAGACAGACATCCAAGAATGGCACTGGAGATCAAAAGACACAGACATGTAGGAATGGCACTGAAGATCAAAAGAGACAGACATCCAGGAACGACATTAGAGTGATAAAATATAAAGATCCAGGAATAGCACTAGAATGGAAGAAGACAAACATCTAACAACAACACTAGATGTATAGGGAAACAACAACATTCAAGAATGTTGCCAAATGAAAATACATGTAAAATTTTTGGTAGGCGCCAAGAAAGTTGAACTTTGATCACAAGGTAAGAAGGTGATAGCAACTGGACCTCAAGAAATGCACATGAGCATGAAATACACTTCGAGCAATGCAAAAATATGTATGATATATGAATGATTTATGCATGCTATGCAGATGAGTGGGATAACTGAGACATACTATTTTGTGAGGGAAGAATGGAACTCTAATTCCTCAACACAGGGATGACTTCCAACTCTGCTTGGAGAGAAGATGTTGACATATCTCTGTTACACTTATGAATTGTATCAGGCTGATGGTCCTTTGAGGGTTGATTGTCTTCTTTCATTCTAGTGTTATTCCTGGATCTTTGTATTCTTTCACTCCAATGTCATTCTTGAATGTTTGTCTCTTTTGATCTCCAGTACCATTCTTGGATGTCTTGTTTCTCTTGTGTCTCCCAGTGATATTCCTGGAAGTTCTGTCTATCTTCTGTAATCCCCAACAGGTTTTCTTGGATATCTTTCAGTGTTATTCTTGAAATTTTTTATCTGTTCATTCAGTGCCATTCCTAAATGAGTTTTCTCCTTTGCATTCAGTTTCATTCCTAGATGTCTTGCTCACTATCATTCAATGTCATTCCTGAATATAGTGATTTACCTTTACTTTTAGTTCCATTCCTGAAATTTCTTTCTCACTTTATTCAATGTCAGTCTTGGATATCATGAACTCTTTTTATCCAAAGCCATTCTTGGGTAATTCTGATGTATTTTCTAGAACTTTTCTCACTTCATTCAATACCATTCTTAAATATTGTGATTTCTTCTGTCCAATGACATTCTTGGATATCTTTTCCTCAGCTGAGTCTGATGTTATTCTTGGATACCTCTGATGTTTACCCTTGTCATTCAATGCCATTCTTGGATGTCCCTAGTGAAGTTTTTCAAATGGAATTTTTGTTTCCATCCAATGCTATTCTAGGATGATGATTAATATATCATCAATTGAGTTTGTCTTTGTCCAATGTTATTCTTGGATGACGCTGTTTTTTTTTCTTGTTGTTGTCCAATACCACTCTTGGACATTTTTTTGCATATTTTTATCTCGTTCGTAGTTTTCATCTAATGCTATTCTTGGATGTCACTACTCATCTTCCCAGGGTCTTGTCCCTCTCTTTCTAACTATTGATGGATATGTCACCTTGACAGATCTCCTGAAATAACTTGTGTTCCCCAATGTGTCTTTTCACTCAATTTATCGTAAATCTTTTATTTTAAGTTTCCATGCATGGTGTTTTGTCCTTTGCATTCATATCATATTATGGCATCTCAGGGCTAAAAATTTGGTTTTCTGTATTTAAGTCTCTTTTATCTTGTTGAGACGAAGATTAAAATCTTCATATCTCTGGATAAAAGAACTTAAATAGGGGCAGCTGTAATAGCTTAATTTTTACCCCTAAGATTTCCCATATCTCATTTGCATCTTTTCATCACAAACAAGATCATGTTTTGTTTCCTCTATACCTTTCATCTTTGGTTTTATACTTTGCAGGGATCACTGGGCATCTGTTTGTTTCTTGTTTGCTTTTACTTGCATGTTTATGTTTACTAACCACTAATCAAAATCCAAAAATATATTTGTTTTTTCCTTTACTAACTTTTTTCAGGAAGAGGTTGGACTCAAGAACATCAATCAACAATCCAACTTCTAGGCTCAAAGGGGTTGACAAGGGATTAACTTTCTTATTTCTCCAGTGTTTGGGAGTTGAAACAATTCTTGTACATCATCAGCCAAGTTTTAATTAAAAGTATATAATTCAACAATTTTAAGTATTTCGTTTTCATCATCCTCCCTCCAGTCTTTGCTTAAACAAAAGCTTGATAATTAAAGTGAACATGAGATATATTTTTGTTTTGTGACAGTGAAAGCATAAAAATGCACACAGTGGATTTAAATGAATTGAATCAAAAAATTGCAATGCTCATTTCATTCAAATTAACCATGAAAGTACAAACAAAGTTCGAGAGCAAATAGTCAATACAATCAGAGAAAAATGCAAACAAAAAGAAACAAGGCCTAGTGATTAATCAACAACAAGGATGAGTTGTCATGTCTGGAACACTGACTTTAGAAGATGATCTGTCTGAACTGACTCAAACTTGACTTGGCATGATCTGGCAAAGGATTTTCGACAACATTAGGATTGGTATCATAAAAGATGACGATATTGTCTCTGATCAGTTCTTGTACTCTAGCCTTCAATGCATATCAACCTTCCAAGTTATGGTCTGCCCAACCTTGATGGAACTCACAATGAAAATCAGCTCTATAGCCAGTTGGGAGTTGATTTGGAAGAGGAGGTAGAGATCCGGTTGTAATCAAACCTTTATGAACAAGACCTAGATACAGCTCAGTGTAGGACATCGGGATAGGATCAAAGTTAGTTCTATGGCAATTCTGATTTTTTCTAACAACCTGACGAGGGACTTGAACTGATTGAGCATTGACAATAGGAGCAATTACAGCTACATATTTTTATTGCCTACAATGAGGTTTCCTTACAATTGAAACAACATGGGTATCACCATCCTTATTTTTTCGAAAATTCCCAACGGACTTTCTAGCACTATTAAAGGCTTCAGCATCAGTAATCTTTCCTTTCTTGATACCCTCTTCTAGTCTTTCTCCAATAGTGACTATGTCAGTAAATCCAGATGATACATTGCCTATCATCTTTTCTTAAAAGAGTGGCTGAAGAGTGTCCATGAACAATCCAGTCAATTCTTTTTTTGCCAAGGGTCGCTCCACCTGAGCAGCTAGCTCTCTCCAGCATTGAGCATACTCCTTCGAGGATTCTTTTTCTTTTTTAGACATATTTTGCAGTTAACGGTGATCAGGTGTCGTGTCTAGGTTGTACTTGTATTGCTTCAAGAAAGCATCTGCCAAGTCTTTCTAGCTTTTGACACGGTTCTTCTCAAGTCCCATATACCATTTCAGTGAAGCCCCACTTGAGCTGTCTTAGAAAGAGTGAATGAGCAATTTGTCGTTGTTGGTATAGGCAGCCATCTTGTGGTAGTACATCACCAAGTGGCTTCTGGGACAGGTGTGCCCCTTGTATTTCTCAAATTTAGGAGTTTTGAATTTGGCAGACATAACCAACTCTAAAACCAAGCACATATCCATTGTGGCAGCCCCAAAGACATCGCTTCCTTCCACGGCTCTTATCTTTTTGCCCAGAATTTGACATTGCTCTCTAACTTCCTCAATATATCCAGGTTCTCCCTGACTTTCTGACTGTGGACCAACAACATGGTGCATGAAAGGAGGATTCTCAGGAGTAGCTTGAGCAACAATATACACAACAGGGTGAGGTTCAGTGAACAATGAAGTTAAAGATACTGGCAGTACAGATGGGCCAACCATTGGAGTAGTTGCAAATTGTGCGCGAGTAATTCAGAGGTAACCCAAATTCTGGCCAAGTAGAAGCTGGTTGCTGGATCAGTGGAGGGTTAACAATAGCAATTGAGATTTTAGAAATCACAGCCCTTTGAGGTGGCTCTCCAACTTGCATCATTTTTATAAGCTTGGTCATGCTGGCCTTCAACTCATCAATTTTTATTATGACTTATGCATTGTGTTGTTCTTGATTTTCCATTCTCAATCTGATGGTAGCTCTAGTTCCGTAGTTGTGTCGAGGAAACAGCTTGACAGTGGACAGATAACTGAAGAAAGAGATCATTGAAAATAAGTTTGCTGGCAACTCAAAGGAATGCAGATGTATGCTTATGAATGCAAAAGTGCATGGATGTTACGACCACAAATAAGATCACATAAAGCACACAAGTCAAGGGTTTGAGTCACGAGCATGGAGCCAAGGTTAAGAACCAACCCACAAAGGTATGTACTAAGGTTATATCAGCACCTGTAGAACAATGTTCTAAAAAGTTCCTAGAGTCATATATCCATCTTTTAGATATTATCCACTTGAACGAATACTCATCGGCCAACAATATTCTCAAGAGAAACTCGTCTAAATGTGGTATCGCGTAACAACTAATTCAAGTCTACACCTAAATAGCCATTACACCACGTTCTAATAAGGCCAAGATGCGTTAAAGGATTCTAAGGTCCTCAACTTCTTAGGCTCCCAAGTCAAAAAAAGTAATGCCAAATATGACTACTCGTATGACATAAGTAATCCCAAATGGGCCTCCCCTGAGCACGGGATTTCAAGTCAGCTTAGTAAGGACTATTACTCGTAAGCCGAACAAGACTATACCACCCTCCTATCATAAGTGCACTCAAGTCTGGCTATAGGACTTATCTAACCACACAGGATCACCAAGCACCCAAACAGAACAAGCAATAACAAACAAATCAAACAAATAAGTGCAAATAAATCAAAGTAGGATGAACCCGCTAAGAACCAGAAGAATCCCCAACAAAGTCGCCACTTTTCTACAGTAGCAAAAACCGTGAGTTTAAGCTATTAGTTAACTTAACTCATAAAGCAAGAGTCACAACCGCACTTTTATTTTATCCAAAAGGAAAAGAAAAAGAGAAAATAAAACCTAAACAAGTTCTAAAAAAAGAACAAATAAACAGAGTCTGGGTAAGTGGGTTGGTTACGCTAAGGGAAGATGTTAACATTCAAAAATTCTATAGTACTTTATAGGAACCCTTTGAAATATCTACGTCTTTTGGTTTGAAAAAGTTTGTTTAAAATGAGATTGGGGAGATGAGAAGAGAATTATTTTTTAAGATTCTTGTGTTTGGAGAGACTTGTTGTCTCATGCCTACGTACCCAAAAAGTGCAATATAGGATCAAAACCTCGTAGTTCGTGATACAAATAACAAAATAGGTTTGTTGTGGTTGATTTTAAGTTAAAATACAAGTCTTCATTTCCAAGAAAATAGTTCTGCTTAAAGAGGTAACTCATGTATAAACTTATGGAAAAGTTTTAAAAGGAAAAAAGTGCAAAAGGCACAAAAGGTTTGAATGAGTTTGAATGCTTTTTATGTCTTTTTGAAAAGAGTAAAAGTATGATTAACATTGATTAAAATTTATTAAAGAAAAGGAAGTTTGAAAAAGTACTTGACAAAAGTCCAGGTTTTATTGTGAAAGAGGTTATAGTTTTGGAAACAAGAAGGTTTTGAAAAAGGGAGAAGATTTGAAAATTGAAGAAAGGGGTGGAAAAGAAGGGACTATTCTAGAGAAAAAAGATAAAGGCTAAGGATAAGAACGGTGTAACCACACAAGTAAGCTCCACGATAAGAAATCTTTCTTTAGATTATGCCTTGATCAAAATAAGTCTTCAAAAAAGAACTTCAAGTACCCAAAATCCAAGATTTGACATCACAAGCTTCCAAGCATAGGTTAAGATCCTAATTCTAGGTCCAAAACTCCATGTCCAATGCAAAAGATGGTAGTCATAGTCCACCATTAAGAGAACAAGTTTTTTGGGGGTTTAAGTCTTTATTAATGTTTTTTATCCAAATGGACAAAAGAAAAAGAGAGTGAAAGCACAAACAATAATATGATATAAGATGATAATAATGGAGTATAAAAATAAAAGAGAGATAAGAAGAAATAAGGAAGCACAAACAAAATTAATACAATAATATTGTTAGTGAGTTGGTGATTAGTTGTTAGAACAAATGATCAATGATGGTTAAATAGTGCACTTAGGCCAAATTTAATGAAGACTCATTAGATGATTGATAAAATCAAAGCCTCCTAACAACAAGTTTCATAAGTAATGGACCTAAGACAAATAATCAACCAAACTTGGACTTTCAAACATAAATTTAAACCATGAATGATCATTTTCTGATACGGGACAATTTAGTGTTATGTTAAGATATTGTAATCGGGCTTATGTAGAAGCCACGACTATCTAGGACCGGTCAATAAAAATGTTTGTACTAATGTATGCTAGAGAGGCGATATGCCGATCATCCTCCAAAAGCAATATCGTACAAAAAGAAAATAGGTAACAATATCATCTTCATCAAGAACTAAAATAAGTTCTAATGATATTGAAGATTTTCATCAATCAAAAGAAAATGAGAGATAGATGAAGAAATACCAAATTGAACCACATAAAGATGTAATCCAAAGCAAATAACAAAAGGAAAGGGAAGGAAAATGAAATGGAACCAAAACAGTCCCAAAAACAAGCAAAAATCACATTCTAGACAATGGTTAATCAATTAACCATTTGCATGTGCAAATGTGTTAATCGATTAACACTGCTAAGACAACAAAAAATTTTGAAAAAAATTCAGCATCCATGATCCAACCATTTCATCAAACACCTCATGATCATTAGTAAGAATTAGCACAAAAATTCAAGTAAAACAATATTAAATGTCATCAGTAAAACACAATTTGTAAGATCCAAAGATCAAACAACAAGCATCAATAATAGATCATATTGAGTAAGATGGATCAAGAACAACAATGGTGGAATGAGGGTTTACCACTTCAAATATGAAATTGCTTCAAATAAGCTTTAAGAACCACATTCCAAAGTATTGATCTACTGAAATTGACGATGAAAAAGTAACTGGATGAAGGTTTTAGCTCAAAGATTAGTAGGTTCTAATGAAGAACTTACTAACTTTAAAAAGAAGAAAGAGCTTTGGTGAATTTTGTGGTTGAAGGGAATTGAGAGAAATTTTAGCAAGGTGATTTTAGCTATCAAATCTTGTGAAATGGATGAAATGAGGTCTCTATTTATAGGATTTAGGCTTGGAAATTTTAGTGGTTTGGAATTTGGTTTGGAACTAAAATTAGGCTTGGAATTTGAATTTGGAGGCAAAATCAAGATCAAATGGTGATTAGTGAAAGTGTATGGTGGGAATCAATTATGATGAGGTAAAGGAATTAAAATGAAGTGATCTAAAATATTCTCATGATGAAATATTTGAGAATTAGTGCCAAAATACTGCAGAATTTGAATTTGGCTCATTTTAAAAAAACGTATTGGTTAATCGATTAACTGTTTGCATGTACAGACGTGTTAATCGATTAACACATTGAAAATGTGTGAAAAATGGCCTTTTGATGTGTTGTCTTGGCTCTGGCTCGATTTTTATGATTTGTCAAAGAAGGCATGAAAATAAACACATGAACCTTAGAATTTCTTGAATAAAAGTCAATCAAATTTTGGAAAACTCTTGATCAAATGATTTGAATTACTTGCAGATTAACTTTAACTTTATTCAGATTAAATTTATTCGAGTCGATATACTGTTGATTGATGTTCTTGATTCTAACTTCTTCCTAAAAAAGAGTTAGTAAAGGAAAAAAAACATATTTTTGGATTTTAATTAAAGGTTAGTTAACATAAACATGCAAATAAAAGCAAACAAGAAACACATAGATGCCCAATGATCCCTGCAAGGTATAAACCCATAGATGAGAGGGAGAGAGGAACTAAAGCATGATCTTGTTTGTGGTACAAAGATGAAAATGAGATGTGAGAAATCTTAGGGGTAAAAAATAGGGTATTATAGGGTCCTAGAGCTAAGGTATTGAGGAACTCAGAGGATTTCAGTAGAGAATGCAAAGAGAAGAAACAAAAGCTAGAAATCTAAGGTAAGGGTGATTCCTTATTATTATGATTGATATGGGGTTTAGATTTATGTGTGCTTAATTGGAGTTTTTGTGATGAATTGATAATAAGGTGTTTATGATGAGTGTGATGATTTTGATGTGTAAAATACCATGAATCGATACCCGTAATGACATGATAATATGTTGTTGACAATTATATGAGAACATGTTAATTATGGTGAATTTGGATCTATACTGATGTGAAATCGCAAGAAAATTTGACTAAAACTGTACTGAAAATGCAACAGTAGGGTATTGTTTCGCACAATTCGCTAGGCGAACCTTCCTATTTGCCGAGCAAAGCAACTTCTCCCAGGAAGCGTCGGGTGAAATGAGGGGTGAAGGATATGGTGAAAATAGGGTACTCCTGGAATTTTTATAGGGGAAGGAGATTCACCCCAGCTTTGTCGGGTGAGTCCCAGGCGAGCAAACAGCTTCGCCAGGCGAGCCTCATGCGAGTGGCAGCAAACAGAATCTTCGAAGTGTCGTAACTTGAGTTTTCGAACTCTGTTTGACGCATTGTTTAAAATGTTAGAGAGATAATGCGATGAACTATATTTTGGTAGGATAGAATAAGTAGAATGATGTTTATTTCTAGTACCTTTACTATGAATATATTAGACTTTTGTGCGACGATTTATGACAATGTAATGATGTATGATGAAGTCATTGATGATATGATGATATTATATCGTACTATGATATAAATGATGATGAATATGTTGAATAGAGTGGATTATGTGCATGTTTGATGTCTTTTCATGTTATGTGAAGAATGTGATGGATTATCTACATGAATAGTGATGCAATTTAACTAGCCATGGTCGTGATTACTATGTTGTTGTGCATCGTGCATTCATGGAATATGTTAGGACTTTGGTCCAATGATGATATTAGGACTCCGGTCCAGTGATGTTGTTAGGACTTTGGTCCAGTGGTGGCCTCAATCCCATTGTGTGGATTGAGTTCGTTTAATGATGTGCTCCGGTTCCAAATGGGGAATCAATCCTATAGTGGGGATCTTTGGAAGGAGATGACCATGTGTTCATCAAAGTTTGGTACCACATACATGAGTCAGTGTTGTCGCATTTCATGTTACATGATAATGCATAATTACGAGTTTCATGATATTTGATGATGTTTTGATATAAGTGATGTTTTGGTGATAGTGATTTGTTGATGATATAGTGATGTTGTGAATGATTTGATGAAGAAGAAATGTGAGTACGTGTGTGATGTATGATGAATATGTGAATTGTTAATAATTGTTCTTGTGACTACTATATATATTTCTTATATCTTTTATAATGATTTGTGATTACTCACCCTACTTGTTTGAATGTTGCCTCCACGTGGGTAACGTGCAGGTGTCGCTTGCGCGAAAATAAGGTGCCAGCTCAACAGAAGAGTCGCCACCTTTCGTTATTTATCCCTCAGAGCGGGAAAGGAAACGATCGGAAAAACCTAACGAAGAAGGGTAAGACAAGGTCATCGCAACCATTGTCTGGATTCAGGAGTCGGTTACGCAAGGGGAAGGTATTAGCACCCCTCACGTCCGTCGTACTCGACGGGATCCTCGCTTGTTGTGTTTACTTGGACGAGTTGGTTTTATTCTATCTACCTATCAAGGCTGGCTTAAACAGAAAAGAAAATGACTCGGCAAAGCGTCGCACTTTATGCCTACGTATTCTCATCAGAGAATGAGAAATCAGAGTCAACGTAGTTCGGCCTACGACGGGTTATAGGGAAAGGTAGCTCGCCAATACATCAGTATTGTACCTACGTACTCTCAACAGGTATGAGAGATCAGAGCTCACGTAGTTCGGGAAACTACGGTTTATTTCCTGTCTTTTACGAAAGAAGTGTTTTTTATTGTGTTTGCAATTTCAATCGCACTAGAGACTATGACCTGAGAGTGAATGCGTCGCATGTCACCCAAAGGGTACCATACTAAACATCCAGACTGTGGAAAAGAAACTCTCCCACAACCCTTTCTCAGATAGCTTAAGGCTCGTAACGTACGAAAGAAATCATTCATGATTACTGTATCTTAAACTGTTTTGAGATGAGAAGAGAACAGGCCCAACTAGGAGGGAGACTATCAAGTCCTACTGTTGTCATGTCATGGATTCATCCTATGGTTGAAGTTTGAACAGGGAACTCCTAGAAGTTGTCATGCATAGGTTTCAACCTAAAGTTCTATCATCAATTCCTTATCAGAGGAAATGAGATTCCTAAGGGATCATGTCAATGATACACCAAAACAGACAAAGCATCAGCTTAACAGTAAAATGCATGCAATGCAAGTGAGGGAGGAAATGTGTGTGGGGCTTCAGCCTCCACAAGCTCATCTCAACCTCAAGCCAGAATGGATAACAGTAATCATACTGAAATAAACAACATGCTATCAAGGAAGAACAGTAAACTGTGTAACACCCATTTTAATTATTTAGTCACTTTATTATTATTTTAAAAATTATATGTTGGTGTGCCCTTTGGTGGGGGTGTATTTGATGATGTTTGGTGGGTGTCCCTAATGTGGGAGGACTATTGGTGATATTTTGGTGTGAAATATAGTAATATAAAAATAATAGTAACATTGGTGGGGGTGTTATTATTATTATTATATTTATTATATTTGTTACTATTATTAATATTATTATTATTTTGGTGAAATAATAATATTAGTATTATTATATTATTTTTATTAATATTATTATTATTATTGGTGTGATAATATTATTATTATTATAATTATAATTATTGTTGGGTGTATCACTATTATTATTATTATGTTGAATATTACTATAATATTATAATAGTATTATATTATATTATATTATTATTATTATTATAATGATTATTATAATTATTATTATTAGAATTATTATTGGGAATATTAGTGGTTGGAATAAGTAAAATAAGAGGTGAAAGGGTTATTGGGAAGTTAGAATGGAAATATGAAAAGTCACGATAGAAACCGTGAGGAAGGAAATATGAAGGGGTAGCAAGGAGATATTAGAAAAGTTGGAATGGAGAGGAAAGGGATTACCATAGGCGTGGGATATTGGTGTGATAATAATAATAGTATTATTATTATTATTATTATTACTATTATTATTATTAGTGTTATTATTATTATTATTATTAAAAGTATTATTATGATTATTGGAGAGATAATAATAATATTATTATTGTTATTATTAATAGTATTATTATTATTAAGATTATTATTATTATTATCATTATTATTATTATTAGAATTATTAATATTATTATTATTATTATTATTATTATTATTATTATTATTAATATGTGGTATTATTAATATTAGTAAGATTATATTAGTATTATTATTATTATTAAGATTATTAATATTATATTATTTTATTAGTTATTATTATTGGGATTAGAATAATTAAAAAGGGAAATAGAATATGAGGGGTTAGGAGAGTTACGATACATTTTAGAAAATTGAGAAAAAAGAGCGATAGAAAGAGAGAAGAGGAAAGAACGAGGAAAGTGAAAAAGAACGAAGGAAAAAAGGGAACGAAGAACGGAAGAGGAAGGAGAAGGCCAAGAGACCAATTCTAGGAGGAATTCTATCGATCGACCAATTGTCAAGGTAAGGGGGGAGAAATTTGATTGGGAATGGTTTATACATGTATAGGGTAGAGGGGATTCCTTAACCCCGTAGGAATTTATCGTTATATAAAGTTTTATATTGGCATGCTATGATTATTGTTGATGTTGGGGGATTGATGAATGCTGATGATGCATTTTGGGGTATATATATATATGGTGATGATGTTACTGTAGTATTGATCCATTTTGTTGGATTGTTGATGTTACTGTAGTGTTGATAGTAACTAGGAATATAAAGCTGATGAGATTATGTGTTGTTACCGTAGTGTTGGCAATGACCGTGATTATAGCTTTGGGAAAAGTTATGTGTTGTTTCCCTATAGCGTCGTTAATGACTATGGTTAGGACCTTGGTGAGATTCAGAGTGACTCTGAAATGTCGGTAATGTACCGTAATGTCGGTTCTAGAGTAGAAATTATAGGATAATTGGTAAGTATAATATCTATTGGCATGTTTGTGATTGTGGATTGATGTTGATGAATTATTGATTTTGGTGTATAGGCTGAGGTGTTGGTTTAGGGAGGTTCTGAGTAACCTCAGAGACTTTTGGTGAGATGTCTGAATTGGTCTCGTGTGATCCTTCTAGCCTTGCTGTAGTGTGAAAATGATGAGTATGGGATATAACTTGTGTACTTGGGGATAGTACGCGTTTCCCTTAATATTGTTGGTGAGCAATTAGTAATGTATATGTGTGTAGTGATCAGTAGGATCGTGTATCCCCGAGTGGGGGGGGACGTAGTTATATCCGGTGTGATAGTATGAATTCGTTTACTATCTGATTGATTTATATGGTGTTGGTGTAATATATCTATACATATGCATTGTTGTATGATGATATGATCAGGAGGATCGTGTGCACTTAGCGTGCCAGAATATAATAATTATGCATTGGTGTCTTGCATATCATGGTGTTTTGGTGGGATGAATCATGTCTCAGGAGGAGCGTAAGTGATTCATCCGTACTCCTTTGTGGAGAATGGTGGGGGATAGATCATGTCTCAGGAGGAGCGTAAGTGATCTATCCAGGTTCGATTGAATGAACCAATGAGTCGGTACCGCATGCATGGTGTTGAGTTGCATAATTGCATTATAATATGTTATATTGTAATTTGAACAGTAGGTTCGTTATATGGTGTTGTTGGGGTGAATAATTGATGTGTTGGTGTGTTTTACTGCCTTATTACATGTATTACATTACCATTATATTTTTGATCATGATTTCTCACCCCTTGTTGTTGTTGTGGTCTGTGCTTCTTCGGGAGGACAGATAATCCAGGTGCTTAGCTAGCTTGGATATTGGTGTGACTGTCGAGTCTAGGATGCTCTGATACGTAGCACGGGACTTGGGCATTTTTATTGTTTCATGTTGAACTCCTATTTTTTTCCTGCGAACGTATCAAAATTTTTATTTAATTGTATTATTTAAATATTCCGCTGTATTTGGAGAAAAACCTTTTTTATAAGGAAACGTGATTTTTATGTGATATCCCACTTGGGAAGGAAACTCTGATTTTTATTATGTTATTCATATTTTATTTGTTTTGGGAAGTGGGGTGTTACAATTGGTATCAGAGCAGGTCGGTCCGTCCGGCCAGTGTTGTTGAGTCGAGTTGAGTCTGTCCGTTATGATGTAGTTGAATATCTTTTAACCTGGTGTTGTTATGTTTTGAGCAGTATGGCAGGAAGGAACGATGCTGCATTAGCTGCTGCTATGCAAGCAATGGCGCAAGCTGTTGCTAATCAGAATCAAACTGCAGATGCCCAATTCAGGAGTTTGGCGCAGTTTCGGAGCAACAAGCCGCCAACGTTTGAAGGAGGAATTCTGGACCCAGAAGCTGCTCAGAAGTGGCTGAAGGCAATTGAGAAAATCTTCAGAACTATGGATTGTACTGATGAGCAGAAGGTGAGGTTTGGTACTCACATGCTGGAGGGTGAGGCTGAAGCTTGGTGGGACAATAGTCGCCAAAGATTGGAAGCTGCTGGAACTGCCATTACTTGGGAGGTAGTTCGGAAGGGTTTTCTGGAGAAGTATTTTCCGGAAGATATTCGGAGTGCTAAGGAAATTGAATTCTTAGAGCTGAAGCAGGGTAGTATGACTGTAGCAGAGTATGCTGCTAAGTTTGAGGAGCTGGTGCAGTATTGTCCTCACTATAATGTGGAAGGGGCAATGACTTCTAAGTGCTTAAAGTTTGAGAATGGACTGCGTCCAGAGATTAAGCTGGGGATTGCTTGTCAGAAGATCAGGAGCTATCCTGAGCTGGTAAGCAGGAGCAGGATCTATGATAACGATAACCGGGCAAGGATTGCACACTACAAAGCTGTTAATGACCGTAAGGGTAAGCAGAGGTTTAGTGGTACTCCTTATGGTGTTGCTGCTGATAAGGGAAAACGTAAAGCTGTTGTTGATAAGAAGCCTAGAGATGGGAGAGCATCTGCTGAAGGGAAATGTTTTCGGTGCGGTGGTATGGGACACCGTGCTAATGATTGTCCTAATGAAGCCAAAAAGTGTTTTAAGTGTGGAAAACCAGGTCATGTGATAGCTGACTGCAGAGCAACTATGCCGACCTGTTATAACTGTGGTGAGAAGGGTCACATCAGTACCCATTGTGAGAAGCCGAAGAAGCCTCAGACGTCTCCGGCTGGTGGAAAAGTGTTTGCTTTGGCAGGAACTCAAGCTGCCAGTGATGAGCGTGTTATCAAAGGTACTTGTATTATCAATAATATTCCTTTAACTGCTATTATTGATACGGGTGCAACACACTCGTTTATTTCTGTGGATTGTGTGGAGAGGATAGGATTGGTGCCGTCTACTCTGGAGAGACGAATGACTATTGAGACACCCTCTATAGGTTCAGTGACTACTTCTTTGGTATGCCTGAAGTGTCCGCTGACTATTTTCGGTAGAGAATTTGAAGTGGATTTGATTTGTCTACCACTTGGTAAATTGGATGTTATTCTGGGTATGAACTGGTTAGAGTTCAACCGAGTCTACATCGACTGTTTTCGGAAGGAATTGTTGTTCTTGACCCCTGAAGAGGAAGCTTTAGCAAGTTCTTTGTCTAATAAAGAATTGAGGGCCTTGTTGGAAGATGAAACTAGAGTGTTTGCTTTATTTGCAACTTTATCGGTAGATAGCAAAGTGTCAATGGAGGAATTGGCAGTGGTGAATGAATTTCCGGAAGTGTTTCCTGACGACATTTGAGAATTGCCTTGCAAGTGTTGAAGGAAAATAAATTATTTGCTAAACTGTCAAAGTGTGACTTCTGGTTGAAGAGAGTGAGTTTCTTGGGGCATGTAATATCTGAAGATGGAATAGCGGTGGATCCGTCAAAAGTAAGTGCAGTATTGCAGTGGGAACCGCCGAAGACAGCGACAGAAATTAGGAGCTTTCTGGGTTTAGCTGGTTATTACCGCAGGTTTATTGAAGGGTTCTCTAATTTGGCGTTGCCATTAACTCAGTTGACGAGAAAGAACCAAGTTTTCGTATGGGACGCTGCTTGTGAAGAAAGTTTTGAAGAGTTGAAAAAGAGATTGACTACGGCACCGGTGTTAGTGTTACCGACTCCGAGTGAACCGTTTGTGGTGTACTGTGATGCGTCTAAGATGGGATTAGGAGGAGTTCTTATGCAGAATGGTAAGGTAGTAGCATATGCTTCGCGGCAACTGAGAGTGCATGAGCGAAATTATCCTACTCATGATCTTGAGTTAGCTGCGGTTGTTTTTGTGTTGAAAATTTGGAGGCATTACCTGTATGGTTCAAGATTTGAAGTGTTTAGTGATCATAAGAGTCTGAGATACCTGTTTGATCAGAAAGAGCTGAATATGAGGCAGAGAAGATGGTTAGAATTTTTGAAGGATTATGACTTCAGTTTGAGTTATCATCCGGGAAAGGCCAATGTAGTGGCAGACGCTTTGAGTAGAAAGACAATTCATATGGCAGCTCTGATGGTGAAAGAAATTGAGTTAATTGAACAATTCAGAGATTTGAGCATGGTTTGTGAAACTACTGCAGAGAGTGTAATGTTGGGTATGTTGCAGGTAAATAATGACTTCTTGGATATGATTAGAGAGAATCAGAAGTTGGATGTGAAATTGGTAGATTTGATTCCTGGAGTAGGAAGTGACTCCGATAGTGACTTTAAATTGGATAGTACAGGTGTGTTGAGATTTAGAGGCAGGATTTGTGTACCAGATGATGAGGAACTGAAAAAGCTGATTTTGAGTGAAGGACACCGTAGTAATCTGAGTATTCATCCCGGAGCTACGATGATGTATCATGATTTAAAGAAATTATTTTGGTGGTCTGGTATGAAAAGAGACATTGCTCAATTTGTTTATGCCTGTTTGACGTGTCAGAAATCGAAGGTAGAACACCAGAGACCTTCTGGATTTATGCAACCGTTGGAAATTCTGGTTTGGAAATAGGATTGCATTTCTATGGACTTTGTTACAGGATTGCCAAATACGGCGAGAGGTTTTGATGCTATATGGGTGATTGTGAATCGGTTAACGAAGTCTGCACACTTTGTGCCAATTAATATTAGTTTTCCGTTGACGAAGCTGGCGGAGATTTATATTCGGGTAATTATGAAGTTACATGGTGTTCCGTCCAGTATTGTGTCGGATAGAGATCCGAGGTTTACTTCAGAATTTTGGAAGAGCTTGCAAGAAGCTTTGGGTACTAAGTTGAAATTAAGTTCAGCTTATCATCCACAAACTGATGGTCAATCGGAAAGGACTATTCAGTCGCTTGAGGATTTATTAAGAGCTTGTGTATTGGAAAAGGGTGGTGCGTGGGACACTCATTTATCATTGATTGAATTCACGTACAATAATAGTTACCATTCGAGTATTGGAATGGCACCCTTTGAAGCTTTGTATGGGAGGAGGTGTAGGACTCCTCTGTGTTGGTATGAGACCGGTGAGAGTGTGGTGCTTGGACCAGAAATTGTTCAGCAGACTACTGAGACGATTCAGATGATTCGTGAGAAAATGAAAGTGTCTCAGAGTAGGCAGAAGAGTTATCATGATAATCGGAGGAAAGAGTTGGAATTCTGTGTAGGTGATCACGTATTCCTAAGAGTTAACCCGATGACTGGTGTGGGTCGGGCGTTGAAGTCCAAGAAGCTGGATCCTAAGTTTATTGGACCTTATGAAATTTTGCAAAGAGTTGGTGCTGTGGCCTATAGGGTGGCGTTGCCGCCGGAGTTGTCGAATCTACATGATGTGTTTCATGTGTCGCAATTGCGAAAATATGTTTCTGATCCATCTCATGTGATTCAGAGAGATGATGTTCAGGTTCGGGAGAATCTTACTATTGAGACGATGCCGTTGAGGATTGAGGACCGTAAGATGAAACAGCTCCGAGGGAAAGAGATACCTTTGGTGAAGGTAGCTTGGGGAGGTGCTGCAGGAGGCAGTGTGACCTGGGAGTTGGAAAGCAGGATGCGAGAAGCGTATCCGGAGCTATTTCCATCAGGTAATTTTCGAGGACGAAAATAATTAAAGTGGGGGAGAGTTGTAACACCCATTTTAATTATTTAGTCACTTTATTATTATTTTAAAAATTATATGTTGGTGTGCCCTTTGGTGGGGGTGTATTTGATGATGTTTGGTGGGTGTCCCTAATGTGGGAGGACTATTGGTGATATTTTGGTGTGAAATATAGTAATATAAAAATAATAGTAACATTGGTGGGGGTGTTATTATTATTATTATATTTATTATATTTGTTACTATTATTAATATTATTATTATTTTGGTGAAATAATAATATTAGTATTATTATATTATTATTATATTATTTTTATTAATATTATTATTATTATTGGTGTGATAATATTATTATTATTATAATTATAATTATTGTTGGGTGTATCACTATTATTATTATTATGTTGAATATTACTATAATATTATAATAGTATTATATTATATTATATTATTATTATTATTATAATGATTATTATAATTATTATTATTAGAATTATTATTGGGAATATTAGTGGTTGGAATAAGTAAAATAAGAGGTGAAAGGGTTATTGGGAAGTTAGAATGGAAATATGAAAAGTCACGATAGAAACCGTGAGGAAGGAAATATGAAGGGGTAGCAAGGAGATATTAGAAAAGTTGGAATGGAGAGGAAAGGGATTACCATAGGCGTGGGATATTGGTGTGATAATAATAATAGTATTATTATTATTATTATTATTACTATTATTATTATTAGTGTTATTATTATTATTATTATTAAAAGTATTATTATGATTATTGGAGAGATAATAATATTATTATTATTGTTATTATTAATAGTATTATTATTATTAAGATTATTATTATTATTATCATTATTATTATTATTAGAATTATTAATATTATTATTATTATTATTATTATTATTATTATTATTAATATGTGGTATTATTAATATTAGTAAGATTATATTAGTATTATTATTATTATTAAGATTATTAATATTATATTATTTTATTAGTTATTATTATTGGGATTAGAATAATTAAAAAGGGAAATAGAATATGAGGGGTTAGGAGAGTTACGATACATTTTAGAAAATTGAGAAAAAAGAGCAATAGAAAGAGAGAAGAGGAAAGAACGAGGAAAGTGAAAAAGAACGAAGGAAAAAAGGGAACGAAGAACGGAAGAGGAAGGAGAAGGCCAAGAGACCAATTCTAGGAGGAATTCTATCGATCGACCAATTGTCAAGGTAAGGGGGGAGAAATTTGATTGGGAATGGTTTATACATGTATAGGGTAGAGGGGATTCCTTAACCCCGTAGGAATTTATCGTTATATAAAGTTTTATATTGGCATGCTATGATTATTGTTGATGTTGGGGGATTGATGAATGCTGATGATGCATTTTGGGGTATATATATATATGGTGATGATGTTACTGTAGTATTGATCCATTTTGTTGGATTGTTGATGTTACTGTAGTGTTGATAGTAACTAGGAATATAAAGCTGATGAGATTATGTGTTGTTACCGTAGTGTTGGCAATGACCGTGATTATAGCTTTGGGAAAAGTTATGTGTTGTTTCCCTATAGCGTCGTTAATGACTATGGTTAGGACCTTGGTGAGATTCAGAGTGACTCTGAAATGTCGGTAATGTACCGTAATGTCGGTTCTAGAGTAGAAATTATAGGATAATTGGTAAGTATAATATCTATTGGCATGTTTGTGATTGTGGATTGATGTTGATGAATTATTGATTTTGGTGTATAGGCTGAGGTGTTGGTTTAGGGAGGTTCTGAGTAACCTCAGAGACTTTTGGTGAGATGTCTGAATTGGTCTCGTGTGATCCTTCTAGCCTTGCTGTAGTGTGAAAATGATGAGTATGGGATATAACTTGTGTACTTGGGGATAGTACGCGTTTCCCTTAATATTGTTGGTGAGCAATTAGTAATGTATATGTGTGTAGTGATCAGTAGGATCGTGTATCCCCGAGTGGGGGGGGACGTAGTTATATCCGGTGTGATAGTATGAATTCGTTTACTATCTGATTGATTTATATGGTGTTGGTGTAATATATCTATACATATGCATTGTTGTATGATGATATGATCAGGAGGATCGTGTGCACTTAGCGTGCCAGAATATAATAATTATGCATTGGTGTCTTGCATATCATGGTGTTTTGGTGGGATGAATCATGTCTCAGGAGGAGCGTAAGTGATTCATCCGTACTCCTTTGTGGAGAATGGTGGGGGATAGATCATGTCTCAGGAGGAGCGTAAGTGATCTATCCAGGTTCGATTGAATGAACCAATGAGTCGGTACCGCATGCATGGTGTTGAGTTGCATAATTGCATTATAATATGTTATATTGTAATTTGAACAGTAGGTTCGTTATATGGTGTTGTTGGGGTGAATAATTGATGTGTTGGTGTGTTTTACTGCCTTATTACATGTATTACATTACCATTATATTTTTGATCATGATTTCTCACCCCTTGTTGTTGTTGTGGTCTGTGCTTCTTCGGAA
This sequence comes from Lathyrus sativus, assembly GCA_963859935.3. NCBI lineage: Eukaryota > Viridiplantae > Streptophyta > Magnoliopsida > Fabales > Fabaceae > Lathyrus > Lathyrus sativus. The sequence goes on from OZ012740.1 coordinate 498,958,230, forward strand.
GGACAGATAATCCAGGTGCTTAGCTAGCTTGGATATTGGTGTGACTGTCGAGTCTAGGATGCTCTGATACGTAGCACGGGACTTGGGCATTTTTATTGTTTCATGTTGAACTCCTATTTTTTTCCTGCGAACGTATCAAAATTTTTATTTAATTGTATTATTTAAATATTCCGCTGTATTTGGAGAAAAACCTTTTTTATAAGGAAACGTGATTTTTATGTGATATCCCACTTGGGAAGGAAACTCTGATTTTTATTATGTTATTCATATTTTATTTGTTTTGGGAAGTGGGGTGTTACAAACTGCAATCATACAGAAAAAATGAAATGAAATACCATCAGGCAAACAAACCACATGGGCAAGGGAGCTGGGCTCTACCGAATACCCACAAGCAAAGCCACACAGTAACAATACAAGCAGAGGGAGCAACTCAACCTCTAGTGCAATCATGCTCCTAGATTCTACCTATTCTAGATATGAACTTATTCTAATGCATCAAACAAGTTAAACAAAACATGCCAATACAGTAAAAGAAAAGAAAGCAGATCAACCCCTCTCTCAACCTCAAGCTTCAGCTCTTCCAACAGCAACTCAGTCTTCAGACTTCAATCACTCTTGACAAATATCAGTTTGCTTTTCCAGGTTTCAACCCTTCAACATAAGTTCAACTTATCTTCTCCTTTAAGCTTTAGCTTCTTGATCATCTCCACCTTCAGGCTTCACTATCAATCACAAGTATCAACTTGGCTCCTTCAGGATCCCCAAGTATCAAAGCAAGTATCAACTTCCTTTGTTCTTCAAGCTTCAGCTCTTCAGAATCAGTCTCAATCACTTAGAAATGTCAACCTCATCCTTCAGTCTTTACTTCATCTTCAGGGGTCTTCAAGTATCAACTTGCTCTTGCCGCTTTTCAAGCTTCAGCTGGAATGACAATGCTCAAGGATTAATCCTCTTCTACACTCTTCATTGAAGTCCTCACCTTCAAACTCAAGCTCAACATCTCTCAAGATAATCAAACCAGAAGAAATCACTTACTGGATAAGCTGGGGGATATTGAACTGCTTATTGACCACCAAAGGTGACCTATAAGGGCTCAACGTCAAAGGAATGGTTCCCTCAAAAGTTCTACTCCCTAGGTACAATCACTTATCCCTCCAAAGGAGAGAGGTGTGTACCCTGGAAGGACTTTGAATCATAGGGAGGAATGGAGGTGAAAGATACCATCCATGTTTAAGAAAGAAGTTATCTAAGTCTAAACTCTTCCTAATCCCTAACCCTAAAACAATCAACAAAACAACTAAGATCAAGCTCTCAATCTCCTCAATGCTCCTCAGAACAAGATCAAGCTCTCCAAGCCCACAAAGCAAAGCAAACAAGAATACAAGCCCACAAGGGCAACACAAACAATCATCCATTACAAAAATCATCTAAAAATAGTATATTACTATATTAAAATCTAATATAATTCCTAAGGGATCCTACATACCTACCCTTAATACCCTTATATGCCCCAATGTCTATCTTGACCTAGAAACCCAAAAATCTAATGTTATTGTGGACCTATGTTAAGGATTAACCTAATTTTATACAATCTAATGTCATCTAATCAAAACTAACCTAAAATTCATCACAAAATTATGGAATAAATCCAGGGGGAAGCTAAATCTTATATCTAACTATCCTAAAAAGAATGGCCTAAAAATGTTAAGGGACCTAGCCAAACAAAATTCTACAAATTCATGCATCAACATAAAAGAAATAAAATGCAATAAAAGTAGAAAATACACAAAAAATATTAAAATGCATGAAATGAACATATTTTTATTTGATAATTTTTTAGACATTATTATGAAATGGGATCAAAAATTCCCATTAAAAAATCTCTAATTTTCAAATTGATATGGATTTTCAAAGTTTAGTGTAAAATGGAGAAAATAAAATGAAAATATGAAGTGAGGTGGTGCAGATAGTAATGCAATGCAGTGCAAATTTCATATGGGCTGAAAATAGGGGTGCAGATAACAATACGCGTCAGGCCCAATCATCATCAGAAATTAAATCAAAAAAGCATAAAGAAAAAGAAAAATCCACGGTGCAAATAGAAACCAAATGTAGTTCTTATCCAATTGGGCTCGTGTGTGGGGTGTGGTCAGCAATCCAGCCCAAATCCCCTTAAATGCAACGCTGCGTTTCATCATGTCTTCAGACTCTCTTCTTCACGCGCGAAAATAGATCTCAGCCCTCAGATCTTGGTCCCAGTCAAAAGTCAGCTTATGATCCAATGGTTGCAGGGTTATCTTCTTCCTTCAGCCGTGGCAATGGAGGGAAAGGCTCCATAGTTGCAGAGTTCAAACCTCAATTCGAAATCCATCAAATCCCAACCAAAAATCATGATCCAAAGCCCTAATCCACTCTAAATTCAATCCTGAATCTAACCATGGTCTCAAAATCATCTGAATCATCCTAAATCACTGAACCCGATCCAAGATCAAAAATGTGCTCAATCATCCATCTCAACAATTCTTGCAATTAACTACCCCAGATTAATCACCAACTCACATTGATTGATTCTTGATGTCTAGTTCATTCTATATCTCAATATAACTCGAGTTCTTGATCATCAAAGAAATGGTGTCCATAATTCAATCTTCACCAATTGATCTCTAACTCTCCAAAATCCATCACCTATGTGTCTCTAACCTTTCTATACTAACAAACTAACCTAATTATGCATAAAACATGGTGTAGGGAAGAATTTGCAAACCTGGTAAATCTTGATGAACAGATGATGAAATCCTTCACTTCAGGCCTTGAAACTCTTCAGAAAGTTTCCCTAGATGCTAATCTTGCTACTGTTTGCAACAATTTTGATGGAGGAAGCTTCAATCTCATAATTTGATTCTGACTTGCTACCTTGAAAGTTCAATCACCAACTCTTCAATTCACCATGGATTTGCTCTCAAATCAATCTGCACAGCTTCACTATGATCTATGGAATGTGTGTGAATGGAAAGAATGAATGGGAATGGTTCAGAATAGGGAATTCACTTTCAACTTGCAATGGAAGCAATTGAAACAACCAACTCTCTCTTCTCTCAAATCTTACACCAACCTTGCATCTGAGCAAGTTATACATGTTATATAGAGTGGTTTAGAATCATCTAGAACCATCTAGGACCTTCCAATGAGAAAATGGAAATCTCATGTCATGACATTTTGATTTCACTTCTCACCATATGTTATCTCATGCCAAGCCTCTTGGAACCACCAATTCTGACTTGAAATTCTCCCCATATGAGATTTATGATATGTTGCAATGCATAACTAACTTGTTTATTGAGTTTTTTCATGTTTTGCTTTGGTGCCTTAAGATGCAAGTAAGCCATTTCCAAAGCAGCCCTATGATCTAGGCCTCAAATCAAAATTGTGGATGAACCATTATTCTTAGAATGTCTTTTGGAGTCAAAATGACCTATTATATGACATGGTTTGGATGTATAACTTGTGATTTCCAATTTTCAATTTCAACTTATTTAACTTATGCCTCCATTTTAGGCCATTTTCATCACTTTTTGATAAAAGCCTTTTCAACATCTCATGACCTCCCTACTAGCCTTAAAACATCATTCTAAGCAAGTTTGATTTTGAAGATTTTTCCATTTGAAGCTTGGAAATAGGAGATATGGCCTTATGCTTGAAATGACCTATAATATCCAAATGACCAAAATGCCCTTGACTTGTCAAAGCCATAAGTTGAGTTCTACAAATCCTATCAAGGACTTATAGTACTCTATAGAAAGCTAAGAAGATTCTCTACAACATTAATGTTTACCAAGAGTTCATAGGAATCATCCTACTAGGGCAAAGGTTGGATGCAAGTTGGGTGACTTTCAAGGACCCAGATTCACATACCTCAGATGACCTGTAATTTGTCAAAGTCATAACTTGAGCTCTACAAATCTTATCAAGGACTTCTAGTACTCAAATTAAAGCTAAGAACAAGCTCTACAACATTCATGTTGTGGGGAATATAAGATGACAATCACATCTTGAGCTACACTGCCTTGAAGATAGGGATCAAACTAGGGGATTTTACACTGTCAATCCTTAGAAACCCTAGCTTGAAACTTCTCAAACTCCTCAATCATGATGAGTTGGTCTAGGAATCATCCTTATAGAATCTAAATTCATCATTCCATGATCACATGTCTCTTGGATTAGGTCTCAACCCTCTCCAAATCATCAGTTGACCTAGGGTTGACCCAGTCAAACCCTAATTCCACCACTCATGGCTGAATCTTCTGAATTCTTGTACAATGACCTCTCTAGGATTCATGATGGCTTTCAAGACATCTCATAAGCTCTCTAAAAGCTTCAAGTCCATCCTCATAGTCTCAGAATCATCTGAGGAGCTCCCACAAATCTCAAGTTATGAGCCACACAACCTTGGTTTCAACCAATCTCTCTGAGGATCTCTTGAGCTTTCTGACAAGGATATCAACCCTTAATCACTTTGAACAACCTTCTTGGCTAGCTTCATAGTCTCATATAACTCTTGTTGGGTGATCATACCTCCTGATCTACTGCCCACATATCAATGAGGTGCAGATGATGGATAGAATGAACACAAGCTTGGTAAATAAATGTTGGTCAAATTTTGGGGTGCAACAGCTGCCCCTATTCAAACGGCTTGAACCTGACTGGGTGAGGAGAGAACGGCTCTCAGCCAATCAAGGTGCGAGACGGTTGAATACCGATAAACCCGGAAATTTGCCAACTGCACAAGCACACGGTACTCTGGTCGGTAGGAACGTCTTCGAACACTGAAATAATAGCTGCACGGCAACTAGCTGGAGACATACTGATCTGAACCTTGTCGTCAGTTATCCACATTAAATTCCTCCGACATTGTCATCAGACACCTGACCTCGCCGTCAGGCATTCATGAAAATAAAGCGTCTAACATCGTCGTCGGACAACCAAAACACCCAACATCACCGCTGGAAAACTAAATCACCTGACATCGCCGCCAGAAACAAACATCCAACATTGCCGCTGGAGAATCAAATTATCTGACATCACCGTCAGACAAACATCCGACCTCTCCGCTGGGAAACCAAACTATCTGACATCGCCGCCAGCCCACTATAACTCTGGGAAACACCCGACATCGCCGTCAAGTACTCAAAGTAATCTGACTTCGCCGTCAACTCTCAACATCGCCTGACCTCGCCGTCAGGGTGAAGAAAATCCATTGGGGAAATATGAACTTGAATAATAGACTCTGTGGGAGAGAATAATAAGATGAACACGTGCCAATGATCTTGCTGGAGGTCTGGATACCACACACAGGTGAACGATACTCTGGTCGGTAGGAACATCTTCGACACTGAGCATAACAGTTGCACGGCAACCCTACTGGGGAATTGGTCACACGGTAACCGGTAATACATAGTCGATCATGCCATCAGGCATCCAAAGAGCTTGTCGGGCATCAGCCGGACTTCAACCATCAGGTTGATCATGCCATCAGGCATTCCGCATTACTGTCGGGCATCAGCCGGACTTCAACCATCAGGTTGATCATGCCATCAGGCATTCAAAGACATCTGTCGGGCATCAGCCGGACTTCAACCATCAGGTTGATCATGCCATCAGGCATTCAAAGACATCTGTCGGGCATCAGCCGGACTTCAACCATCAGGTTGATCATGTCATCAGGCATTTCGCATTACTGTCGAGCATCAGCCGGACTTCATCAGCAAGTCGGGAATAGAATTCTTGGTCAATCATGAGCCAACTGGGAACATCTAAACCTCTGCCATCAGGCACTCCGCATCAGCTGAGAGAACTGCTTCATTAACACGGTCAGACTTCAATCATGGAGTCTTCAAGGGAGGTTTTAACTTCGCCGTTAGAAACCTGCTGGGGATGACGCTTCGCCGCTGGGGAATCTGGAGAACTATCAAGTAACTCCGCTCCGGGGGTCCAGAAATCATTCTGGATGAATCAGCTCTGCTGAGGACTTCAAGAATCATCTTGGACAAATAACTCCGTCGGGGACCTTCAGGAATCATCTTGAACCGATAACCATTCTGGAGATTTCAGGAATCATCCTGAGCGAACACTCTGTTGGGGATTTCAGGAATCATCCTGGGCAACCTTTACTGGGGACTCTAAGCATCAGCTCGAGCAACCAACTCTGGAGACTGCACTGGGTACTTAAGAATCATCTTAAGCAAATGACCCTGCTGAGGAATTCAAGAATCATCTTGAATCGAAGACTTCGCTGGGGATCTCGAGAATCATCTTGAGCAAGCGACTTCGTTGGGGAGAATGTCAGGAATCATCCTGAGCAATCAATTTTGCGGAGGAACACCTGCAAAACAAGAACGGTAGCAACCTAGATCATGTTTATTATGCATATGCTTCGGCGATGGCACAATGCTCCACACGGTGGAAATGCTATGCATTTATGATAAATGATATGCAATCATGCAAAATGATGCGATCCTGTCAGCAAAATAAATGCCGAAGGGGGAATCCTCCTGTCAAGGAGAAAGAACTACTCAGATAGAGGAATCATCCTGCTGGTGAGAACATGGCCACACCAATATCAATTGGACTCTGCAGGGAACACAACTTCAGTTGACTGCTGCGGGGGAATGAAGCTCTACGAGAACTTGGACCCGCTGAGGGAAAACGATGTCAATCGCGGGAATAAACTGCGTGGCCTTCATGGCTACTTCTCTGGAGATGACGACTTTGTGGGGATACAACTTCGGTTGTTCAACCTTTCACTGGGGAGAGCCAATCATGGCTTGAGCAGCTTCCAAGGATTCGGCTCTTTCGGGGTATCTGCAAACTCGGCTGGGGAAGGAGAAATCATTCCACATCACTGGAGAGAGTATGACTCTGCGTGGGAATTTCAATTCCGCTGGAGACTTCAGTCTGGACTATCAGTTGCTGCACACTTCAGTGAACAAACATTTCTACGAAACCTGCACTTGTGACCCGGTGCTGGGGGATGAACACGTGCTTCGGCGCCCGACTCAGCTGAGGAGATGACGTTCCTTCAGGATACATCTGATTGGGGAGAGAATCATCTCTGCCAGGGGAGACATATCAATGCTCACGACCTCGCGTTCAGACTCTGCGGGGAGAGGCTACTGAACTCTGCTGGGGAAGGAGGAATCATCCTGCTTCAGGGATGCGCACAACGCACTTTCTGGAATATGCTACCCCTGTAACAACACAAACAAACAGACAAGATACCCTTTTCAAAGAGACCTATCAAGGTTATTATCTCGTGGCAATGTTCAAGTAATTAATTGCTTTAACAATCAGTGGCCTAGGCCGGTAAGTTTATGTATGCGCATTTTATCAAAAACATCGGCGTTCTTTTTCGCAAACAAAATAGATAAATTCTAAACAGACAAACAGAACTGCTGAATAGTATGCATTTTATTGATAACGAACCCCTGAATGGGTAACAATGTTTTACAATAGATGCAAGCTCCTAGAATGAGGAAGCCGCGCAAAAATAAAACATAAATATACATCAGTATATACAAATGTCGGCAACGAGGCATAGACGAACACCATGAGTTGATCCCTCTATGACCCACTCGACTTAGATACCTCTCCGATGCTTCAGCTTCGGAAGAGATTGATTCAGATGAACGGCCCTCAAGTCCTCCGAACCACTAAACAAAGAAAGTCTACACACGGAATGCAGTCATTTGCTTTTTCAAATCCCTAACTTTTATGTGAACCGCCCTTTGCGGGTTTTCAGTTCACCGGGATACCCTTTCTTGCTGAAGTCGCCCAGTGTAGGTTTTCGACTTCGTGGGTGTACATTTTTTCAATTTATATCCCTAAATTTTGCCCGAACCTTTTTATTCTGTTTTTGGTTCGCCGGGATGCCCCTTTTTTGCCTGGACTCTCCTTTTTTGTCCAGCGGGTCGTTTTCAAGCAAAGTATTTTTTAACTGCGTCCGCGTTCACCGAGGATGCAAAATCTTCACCATCCATCGTGGATAACAACAAAGCTCCTTCCGAGAAGACCTTGCTGATGACGTACGGACCTTCGTAATTCGGAGTCCACTTGCCCCAGTGATCGGAATGTGGAGGAAGAATCTTCTTCAGGACGAGATCACCCGTCTGAAAGCTTCTAGGACGCACCTTCTTATCATAAGCTTTCTTCATTCGGCTTTGGTACAGACGACCAAATGCAATCGATGCTAACCTCTTCTCGTCCATCAGGCTGAGTTGGTTCAGTCGGTTCGTAATCCATTCTGCCTCGTCGAGTTTCACATCAACCAAAACTCGCAAAGAAGGGATCTCCACTTCTAACGGTAGGACAGCTTCCATACCGTACACTAAGGAGAAAGGAGTTGCCCCGGTTGACGTACGTACCGTCGTACGATAACCGTGCAATGCAAATGGCAGCATCTCGTGCCAGTCTTTGTAGGTCGCAACCATATTCTGAACAATCTTCTTTATGTTCTTGTTGGCTGCTTCAACAGCGCCATTCATCTTCGGCCGGTAAGGAGATGAGTTGTGGTGTTCAATCTTGAAACTCTGGCACAGCTCCTTCATCATCTTGTTATTCAAGTTCGAACCATTATCAGTAATGATCCGCTCGGGAATTCCGTAACGACAGATGATGTCCCTCTTTATGAATTTAGCTACCACCTGCTTGGTCACATTAGCGTACGAGGCTGCCTCCACCCACTTGGTGAAGTAGTCGATAGCTACCAGAATGAAGCGATGACCGTTAGACGCAGTGGGCTTGATCTTGCCTATCATGTCGATGCCCCACATGGAGAACGGCCACGGGGAGGACATGACATTTAACGGGCACGGCGGCACATGAACTTTATCAGCATAAATCTGGCATTTATGACATCTCTTCGCGAATTTGAAGCAATCAGACTCCATTGTCAGCCAGTAGTATCCTGCTCTCAGGATCTTCCTCGTCATGGCATGCCCGCCGACGTGCGTACCAAATGTGCCTTCATGGACTTCTTCCATGAGCATACTCGCCTCTTTCTCATCTACACATCTGAGTAGCACGAGATCGTGGTTTCTTTTATACAAAACTCCATCAGGATTGAGATAAAAATCTCCAGACAGCCTCCTCAGAGTCTTCTTATCCTAGGTTGATGCACCCGCAGGATACTCCTTAGTCATAAGGAAAGTCTGGATGTCATGGAACCATGGCTTGCCGCCGGCGGCTTCCTCGATTGCAAAGACAAATGCAGGTCTATCAAGACGTGAAAGGACAATTCTTGGAGCCTCATTCCAAAAATTGACTTTATACATTGAAGCCAATGTGGCTAAGGCATCAGCCATCTGATTTTCAGCCCTGGGCACATGATGGAGTTCCACTCGATCAAAGAACGGAAGTAGCCTTCTGGCATAATTCATGTACGGCACCATATTCGATTGACGAGTCTCCCACTCCCCTTTAATTTGGTTGATCACAAGCGCTGAGTCACCATATACGTCTAGGTTCTTGATTATCAAGTCAATTGCCTCTTCTAAACCCATGATGCATGCTTCGTACTCCGCCTCATTGTTGGTGACTGGAAACGTCAGTCTCGCAGTAAACGGGATATGGGATCCGTGCGGAGTCGTGATGATCGCCCCGATGCCACTTCCATAGGAATTAATCGCCCCGTCGAATATCAATTTCCACTGGGATTTCCTATCTGGCCCCTCGTCGGGCAGCGGCTCATCGCAATCCTTCGCTTCGAGAAACATAATATCCTCGTCAGGGAATTCAAATTTCATCGGCTGGTAGTCCTCGATCGGCTGTTCGGCAAGGTAATCAGACAATACGCTTCCCTTGATGGCCTTCTGGGACACGTACTGAATATCATATTCCGTTAACACCATTTGCCATCTGGCAATCCTGCCCGAAAGAGCCTGCTTCTCGAAGACATACTTGATCGGATCCATCTTCGAAATTAGCATGGTGGTGTGATTGAGCATGTACTATCGTAGACGTTTGGCAGCCCAGGCTAGTGCACAACACGTTTTCTCCAGCATCGAGTAGCGAGATTCACAGTCAGTGAACTTTTTACTCAAGTAGTAAATGGCATGCTCCTTTCTGCCTGTCTCGTCGTGCTGACTGAGAACACACCCCATACTATTCTCAAGAACTGTCAAGTACATGATTAACGGCCGTCCACCCACTGGGGGTATCAAGATTGGAGGTTCTTGAAGATACTGCTTTATCTTATCGAATGCCTTCTGGCAATCCTCATTCCAAGTAATCGCCTGATCTTTCTTTAAAAGCTTGAACATCGGTTCACACGTGGCCGTGAGCTGAGAAATAAACCTTGCAATGTAGTTTATTCGGCCTAAGAAACCACGAACTTCTTTTTCTGTTTTCGGCGCTGGCATTTCTTGAATGGCTTTTATTTTCGCAGGACCAACCTCGATGCCTCGTTCGCTCACAATAAACCCCAGTAACTTTCCGGACTGTACTCCGAAAGTACATTTGTTAGGATTCAGCCTCAACCTGAACTTCCTAAGCCTCTCAAAAAGCTTCAATAAGTTGACCAGATGCTCTTCCTCCATTTGGGACTTCGCAATCATGTCATCAACATAGACTTCAATCTCATGATGAATCATGTCATGAAACAAAGTTACCATTGCTCGTTGGTAAGTGGCCCCTGTGTTCTTCAGACCGAAGGGCATTACCTTATAGCAAAATGTTCCCCAGGGGGTGATAAACTTCGTTTTCTCCATGTCCTCCGGCGCCATCTTGATCTGATTGTAGCCGGAGAAGCCATCTATGAACGAAAACACGGAGAACTGGGCTGTGTTGTCGACCAACACATCGATATGAGGCAACGGGAAATCATCTTTAGGGCTCGCCCTATTCAAATCCCGATAATCGACGCACATGCGTACCTTACCGTCCTTCTTCGGTACAGGCACTATGTTGGCGACCCACGGAGGGTAAGTGGTGACCGCTAAGAAGCCCGCATCAAGATGTTTTTGCACCTCTTCTTTGATCTTAACGGCCATGTCTGGTCTCGTCCTCCTAAGCTTCTGCTCAACGGGAGGGCAATCTTCTCGCAGGGGCAAGTGGTGGACCATGATATCCGTGTCAAGTCCGGGCATATCTTCGTATGACCAAGCAAAGACGTCACTATACTCTCGAAGCATCTCGAACAATCTCTGCTTGACATCACTCTGCAGTGCGGCCCTTACCCTGACGTTTCTGACGAGCTCTTCAGAACCTAAATTCACGATCTCAATCTCCTCTTCATGAGGCAGAATAACTTTTTCCTCTTGTTTCAACAAGCGGGCCAACTCTTCAGGAAGGTCTTCGTCTTCATCAATCTCTTCTTCGGCTTGATAGATCGGGCAATCGAAGTCGAAGTGAGTCGTAGAAGGTCCAGAGTCGATGTCATCTGTTATGTGGATCCTGCAATAACAAGGGTTAAGTTTAAAACAAGGATGCATAGGTTAGCACAAACCTCATTGCCATTTTACTGTTTTTCAAAACAAATATAAAACAGGAATAACGGAGATCACAATATTTGAATACGAAGAAAACGCCTTTGATTTATTAACAAAATGCATGTACATAATCCAACAAGGCCCTGACAATAAAACCGCTATGCCCCGGGTAGGACATAGGGTTGTATAATGATTGGAAGAAGTAAATCATTACTCTTCACTTGTCATCTGGATGATATCCTTGATGGTCCAATTGTTGAGGCCCTCGCCTGGCTTGCTTGGCTGAATCCAAGAGTCGAGGTCACAATCGCTATCCCCGCTGTCTTCAGACGTCGCGTTGATGCTTTCGAAGATCACTCCGCCACTGGTAAATTGGATCGGCCCTTTACCTCGAGACGCACTGCTAGACGAAGAAGAAGCTTCAGCTCCAGGAGAATATCCCAATCCAAACTTATCCTGCTTGTTGGGTATCTCCAAAATTCGCCCCCAGCCTGGGTTAGACCCAGCTTGGACAACGGCCCGAGCTTCTTTGAATGAGGAGAGATTCATCTCTGGCTTCTTTGTGACTACAAGAGCTACTTCTTTTACCTTGACGGCTTCGAACGCTTGGCAAAGAGTTTCATGGATTTCGCCATCCATTTCCACATACTTAAAGGATGACAAATGGCTCACAATTATGTCTTCCTCGCCACACACGGTTACTATGCTTCCCCCGACAGCATATTTGAGCTTTTGGTGCAACGTGGAGGTCACGGCACCAGCAGCATGGATCCATGGCCGGCCCAAGAGACAACTGTAGGCGGGCATGATGTCCATAATATAAAAGACCACGTCGAACGTTTCCGACCCGACTTAGATCAGCAGGGTCATCTCCCCGAAAACGTGTCGTTTAGTTCCGTCAAACGCTTTCACAACCAGATCACTGGGTGTGCAAAGCAATCCACGAGTGTCCAACTTCATTAACGCCTTCTTCGGAAGAACATTAAGCGACGAACCCGTGTCCACCAGGACGTGCGACATGATTGTGCCCCTACACTCTATCGAGATGTGCAGGGCGTTATTGTGATTCCTCCCTTTTGGCGTCAGCTCTAAGTCTGTGAAACCTAGCCCATTGCCAGCATTGACGTGGGCTACCACCTCTTCTAGCTGATTCACCGATATTTCTTGCGGTATGTAGGCAGCGTTCAACACCTTCAGCAGCGCATTGCGGTATGCTTCAGAACACAGCAACAAGTTTAGAATAGAAATCTTCGAGGGCGTCTGATGGAGATGATCTACAATCTTGTAGTCACTCTCTTTGATCAACCGCATAAACTCCTCGGCGTCTTTGACAAGCAAGTCTTTTTCTACCCCACACAGGGCCTCTTCGATGACTTTGCTTTTACCTTTATCGGCCGCATCAGCTCTGACCACTTTCTCTGCCTCAACCTCTGGCAGTGCAAATACTCTTCCGCTGCGAGTAATACCACTGATTCCTGCAAGATTCTCCGCAGTCGACCCATACGGTTCCAGCTCCAACTTCTGTCCGTTGCAATAGACTTCAGCCCCATAATGCCACAGAACGGCGTTAGTGCTCTCGAATGGTATCGGCCCAGCTTTAGTAATAGTGATGGTGGGCGGTTTGGGCGTAGAAATGGTTATTGGCCGGCGAGGGATGGTGATGGTGGCGACTTCATCGGCCTGCTTCAATACTACCTCTCCTGATACACTTTCAGCCTTCCGGCTAAACTGCAGAATCCCCTCAGTCATCAGACTTTGAATTCCTTCTACCAACTACTCACATCCATCAAAATGTGTGGCACAGTCCATGCATAGTTCTCCGCACCCTGGAAAGAACCCTTTTTTCAGCAACTTAGCTTTAACGAAGCTAAGCGGCGTCTTTAGGTCTCTGACATCAGTCAACAGATCTGCACTCTTTTCTTCGATAATGGCGTTCACTCCGCCTCCCCTATGATTCGGCATAGGATTCTTCGTGACATTGGGCACATTATCGGAGAAGTTAATGATCTTGGCATCTACCAGGTCCTGCACCTTATGCTTGAAGGCTTTGCAGTTCTCGATCGTGTGGCCTGGTGCCCCTGAATGAAAATCACAAGTGGCATTGGCGTCGTACCCCGGCGGAGGTGCCCCTGTCAAGGGAGCCATCATCCTCTTCTGGACCAACTGAAGTTGAAGCAAAGTCTGCAAGAGCTGCGCGTACGACATGGGCGGTGCCTCGAAGTGCCGATTTGCCAAAGATGCCCGGTTCTGGTACTTTCTATATCCCTGTTGATTCGGTTGCTGCTGCTGCTGCTGCGGAGCCGCTGGGATATTTATACTGGCTATCTGCTGCTGAGGGCCTTTGCCCTTCCTCCGAGCGTTGGTCACAGCGCTCGCATCTCCTTCTCGCCTTTTACCAACATAAGGTTTCTTTCCACCCCCTCTAGCTGAGGATGACTCACCTTGAATTTTCCCGATCTTGATTCCATTCTCGACGTGCTCGCCCATGATGATGAGGGCTGAGAACGTCCCAGACATACCACTGACTAACTTTTCATAGTAGACCCCTGGGAGGGTAGCTACAAACATCTGCACGAGCTCGCGTTCAACCATCGGCGGCTGAACCCGGGCTGCCAACTCACGCCACCGCTGGGCGTACTCCTTAAACCCTTCATTATTCCTCTGCGACAGGTTCTGCAGCTGGACTCAGTTCGGGGCCAAGTCGCTATTGTACTGGTAATGGTGCACAAACGCTTCAGCGAGATCCTTCCATGTGCGCACACTAGTGGTCTCCAGACCCATGTACCACTCGAGGGATGGCCCGGAAAGACTGTCTTGGAAGAAGTGCATCAGCAACTTCTCGTCTTCGGAATAAGCAGACATCTTCCTGTAGTACGATCTCAGGTGGACACGAGGGCAAGTGGTGCCCTTATATTTTTCAAATTCAGGTACCCTGAACTTAGGAGGTACCTTGAAATCAGCAATTAATCCCATTTTGGACATATCAACGCCCAAATTATTCTGATTCTCGATATCTCTCATTTTATCTTCAAGTGCTTTGAATCTGAGCCGCGCTTCAGCATTCAGCTCCCCTTCAGCACCTCTTTGAGAGAACACATCATCCTGATGATCCTCAAGCCATGGCTGAGGCACCAACAGATTCCCGACGCCTGCATTGCCGTTGCCCGGCCCGATATTGACATTAGCTCCCAGACTCCCATTACCGACGCCCGTCGTATTGAGTCCGATGTTGGCCATCACATTGCCATTAGCACTGTCGTTGCCCCCGGCCACGGGGACACCATTCTGTGGAGTATCAACTGGTGGAGGAGTAGGCACGGTCCCACCGTGGAGTATGCCGTTGCTATCAACCCTGGAGATCAAAGGCTGAACCAAAGTCCTGAGCTGGTCCTGGCCATTGGCGACCACTTGCATGAGCTCCATGAAGCGGTCCATCCTCTCGCGGAGCTCCTGAACATCTGTCTGCACTTGATCCATGATTCTGGTCTGATTAGCTCTAGTCGGATAACGGTGAATTAGCCTCTGATCAATCCTGGAGCCACCGGAAACAGCTTGGGACAACCTGTAAACCTGAAAAAACCTGTAAACACTAAAGGGTTAGGAAAAACAACAAAATGCTCACCATGCAAATGCTTCATGCAAATGCATGCGTGTGTCTGTGTGTTCGGGAGATTTCCCCTGATCCTAGTGCCTGCGTGCCGGTGCTGATAATAATAAGAAGAAGAAGTCTGAGTCCAATCATGGAAACAACAATCTCATATATAAAGAAGGCCTATCAAGGCAGTACATAGCATCAGCGAGTACAAGATGAATCGACAGCGTGACCTCAACCAACAAGCCTGGTGATGGTCAGCATACAACAATGATCAAAACAAAAGGAATACAAATAATTAAGTACGGCCACTGGCGCGATACTCTTCTAACAACTCCTTCGTCTCTGGATGATCTGGCAGAGTGAGCAACCCCTCGACGAGTAATTCCCTCTGCACAATGGTATGCTGAAGCCCTTCAACCGAACCTTCCCATGCTCCTTCACCGAAGCAATCTTCTAATTTCCGCTTTTTGGACTCAAACGTCAGCTTGCGCTCCTTCAGGTTAGCGAGAGCTTTGTTGAGCTGGCCTTCGGCGGCGTATCTGCGGGCGGTTTCTTCATCAAACCTCTTTTCACTGTCCTTCACCTGGGCTTCCAGCTTGGAGATCTGCAGCATCAGCTTATCCTCCCGCTCTTTTTTGGTGGCCAGGGAAGCCTTCCAGTGCTGGTTGAACTTGGATATCCTCTGATATGCCTCGTCCAAGTGCTGCTTCTTCGTAGCCAGTACGTCGTTGACAGCTTTGAAGTCTCGACCCATGCGTTCCTGCTCGGCTATCTGCTTAGTCAGGTCTGTACCTATCTGGTTCACCAACTCTGTTTGCCTTTTGAAAGAATGGACGGCTCCGTTCCTCTCGCTTCGGAGCTGAGCCAATTCCTTCTCCAGTTCTTCGTTCGCCCGCTTCAATTCATCCCGCTCAGCTAACACCTGATTATGCTGCTGAATGGGCACAGTAGTAGGCTCTTCAATCATTGGAGGGCTTTCTAGCTTGGCATGAGGAAACGGCATCCCTATAGCATTTGCCCTGGCTTTGATCCAAGTCACGTACGGAGGGTAGGCTTGATTGTTGCTTCTTCCCAGCAATGGCTTTCCTCGCTTACTGATACCATTCCACGTGTGCTGAAGCTTGGACAATAGATCCCCTTCTAGAATACCAGTGAGGTACAGAGATTCCTGTACCTCTTCCTCCTTCGGCGGAGTTCTCAAAGCATACGCGAACTGTCGAACCAGCAACGACGGATTGTAGTTTATACAGCCCTTCCTACCTATCAAAGGCACATTAGGAAACCCGCTGCAACTGAAGATCACCTCAGTACCCAACCTATCTTTGTCGAACCAGTCAATATCCTCTGTAGATAAACTCATCAGACGCTCGGACCACTCAGTTGTGGCTGCAGACAAGACAAAAGGACCCCTCTTGGGCAGATGGCTATCAAGCCATTTGTACAGCAAGGGTACGCAGCACGAGACGTTCTTCCCCCTCCTGTTCTCGTTTTTGTAATGGACTGAGTGGTAGACATCTCCTATCAAGGTAGGGACTGGATTCCCTGAAGCAAAGATGTGAAATGCATCAAAGTCTACAAAATCGGGCATATTGAGGAACAGAACGATGTCGTATATGCATAGAGCGAGGATGGCATTAAACGCGACCCAACATCCGTCCTTGGCACACTGCTGAGCCTTACCCACTAGAAACTGCAAGGAGAACCCAGGAACCTTGTTCCAACTAGTCAACACCAACTCGGAGGCGTCCAGATGAAGTGAAGGAGCTAAACCAGCCAGATCAGGCTCAGCATCCATATGAACAAAAGGCATCTGCCTCTTGATAGGCACACCTAGCAAATCAGCATATTCTTCCAGCGTAGGCGCGAGAACGAAGTCCTGAAAAGTGAAACATCTCAGCAGAGGGTCGTAGAACTGCAGTAGAGCGTGCAACCCATTCAACTCAAACACAGAAGGCTTATGAACCAAACTGAGCAACCTGCCGTAAGACTTCCTGAACTCATCCCTCACAGAATCATCTGCTAGAGCTATCAAACCAGTCAGCTTAACCACATCGGGGGCAGGGAACTTGTAAGCCACGGTCTTCCTCAGAGAACCCATAACAATACAATAGGAGGCAAGAAATCCTGGATCGGGGAAAACGGTACCTGCAACACAGACACATGTTAATGAAATGCAAATGAACATGCAAACTAATGCAAAATGCAATCATGCAATAAGAGGCCAAGGCAACTGGTGCTGTGGAGATTCTGTATCAACAAAACCATAATCTTGCTCTATCAAGAACAACCACTGCATCTGGTAATAAGAGAACCCCGGTGTGGGACCACAAATCTGATCTGCCAAGAACAACCATCTGATAGGGCCATATACATAGGATCATAATTCTGCTCTGTCAAGAACAAATGTCTGATAATAAGGACCTCTGATGTAGGATTAAGAAATATCTGCTGATGAGATCTTCAGACCCCAATCAAAAATCTGCCCTATCAAGAACAAACATACAGCTGCTGATGAGATCTTCAGACCCCAATCAAAAATCTGCTCTATCAAGAACAGACATACACCTGATGATAAGATCCTCTGATCAAAACCTACTCTATCAAGAACAGACAAATCTGCAACTGAGAAACCCTGGTACCAACAAAACTGATTCACTGTCAAGAAAACCAGGTAGTCTGAAGGTCACGGTTTCCTGCAATAAACCCAACCCTGCTCACAGGTATGGACCTAAACTGACTCAAGTTCGGCATCCTATGCGTTCATCAGCGTCACAGACATTCAAGAGGGGTGATACGATACCCAGAAGGTGTGGCATCACCAGCTCGTAAAGCGGCCTCACTCGGCTGAATCACAAATGATCGGTCCCCAGAGTCGACAATCCACCAAACCAGCAACCGTCTCAACCCAAAGGGTTGAAAGAGAAGCCAACCGGATGAACCTCGTCTGAGCGTGGATTTCATGAGACACTAGTGCCTGCAAAGCAAGCACGCGCCCACTAATTTCCACAACTAAATCTATGGTGCACTCAAGCCTGGGTCTGGCTTCTCACTCATCAGAACTCCCATCCCACAACAGCACAGATAATCATATTATACTGAATATAAAATGCGGGAAACAAAGTGCGAGAAGTAAAATGCGATAAATAACCACAACCCAACAAGTAAACATACAAGCGTTAGGATTGACTCTCGCAGGGAACCGTTGGATTCCCCAGCAGAGTCGCCAGCTGTCGCTTGCGCGAAAATAAGGTGCCGGCACAACAGAAGAGTCGCCACCTTTCGTTATTTATCCCTCAGAGCGGGAAAGGAAACGATCGGAAAAACCTAACGAAGAAGGGTAAGACAAGGTCATCGCAACCATTGTCTGGATTCGGGAGTCGGTTACGCAAGGGGAAGGTATTAGCACCCCTCACGTCCGTCGTACTCGACGGGATCCTTGCTTGTTGTGTTTACTTGGACGGGTTGGTTTTATTCTATCTACCTATCAAGGCTGGCTTAAACAGAAAAGAAAATGACTCGGCAAAGCGTCGCACTTTATGCCTACATATTCTCATCAGAGAATGAGAAATCAGAGTCAACGTAGTTCGGCCTACGACGGGTTATAGGGAAAGGTAGCTCGCCAATACATCAGTATTGTGCCTACGTACTCTCAACAGGTATGAGAGATCAGAGCTCACGTAGTTCGGGAAACTACGGTTTATTTCCTGTCTTTTACGAAAGAAGTGTTTTTTATTGTGTTTGCAATTTCAATCGCACTAGAGACTATGACCTGAGAGTGAATGCGTCGCATGTCACCCAAAGGGTACCATACTAAACATCCAGACTGTGGAAAAGAAACTCTCCCACAACCCTTTCTCAGATAGCTTAAGGCTCGTAACGTACGAAAGAAATCATTCATGATTACTGTATCTTAAACTGTTTTGAGATGAGAAGAGAACAGGCCCAACTAGGAGGGAGACTATCAAGTCCTACTGTTGTCATGCCATGGATTCATCCTATGGTTGAAGTTTGAACAGGGAACTCCTAGAAGTTGTCATGCATAGTGTAATACCCCAAATTTTGCCCTAAGATTTGTCGTCGCATTTCATTGCATTTAATCAATTACTAACAAATTTGTGTAGTCGTTTGACTTTTTGCAGGTAAATATCATATGGCATGTATTTTTTTCTAAAAAGTAAAAATGGCACAATTGGCAAGAGGACATGTGTAAGGAGTTGTGAGTGTGAGAGGTTGAGAGTTCGAATCTCACCTTAGTCACTTTTTGTTTTTTATTATTTTTACTCTAAATGTTTCTATCTCTCATTAAAAAATAACAAAAATAGTTTTTTATTATTATTTAATTATTATTTTCGTATTTTAATTAAATCATTTTTTAAAATATTATTTTTTTTCACTTTTTTCTAAATTATTCATAAAAATATCCAAAAAATCATAAAATAAAAAAATATTAGGAAAAATTTTGTTCTTTTTATAATATCCTTGATTTTAGGAATCAATAGGATTATTAGTTTTTATTTTAAGTTTATTTTAATTATTTTAAATTATTTAAATTTTATTTTTTCTTAACTAATTATTTAGTTTGGGCTTTAAAATAGGCTTTAGGGACATTATTGACAATTTGGTGTTAACCCTAATTTGTTCCCTATATATACATGTGTTGCCTTGTTGAAAAAAAGGGGAGAATGAAAAAAATCTAAGAGGAGTGAGTGTCGTTTACCGTTATTTCTTTTCCTTCATCTATTACTGTTGTTTCTTTTTCTTCATCTTTTACTGTTATTTTTTTTTCTTCATCTATTACCATTATTTCTTTTTCTTTATCTATTACTGTTACGTTTATATATTTACAATTTTTAAATTGTTAGAGTTTATATATATGTAAGATTAATTTTTGATCGAATTATATCGATACGATGTTTGCACATTTGTGTGCATGACGCGTGACATTTGTGTTAGTTCGATCTGGTTGCGATGATCGCATTTTTGCGTGAGCAATAATACTGTTTTTTTGCTTAATTTCTTTTTCTTTGCTATAAATTTTGTTTCGTCCGATTTAGATCTGGTTGCGCTGAGCGCATTTCTGCGTTAGCAACATTGTTGGGTTATTTGGCACATTTAAAATTCATTATTGCTTTATTATTATTATTATTATTAGTATTATTATTATCATTATTTATTATTATTATTATTATTAGTATTATTATTATTATCATTATTTATTATTATTATCATTATTTATTATTATTATTATCATTATTATTATTATTATTATTACTATTATTATTATTATTATCATTAATTTATTAAAACTTGTTATAATATAAAAATCTGTTTTTTAAAATAAATAACATTAACATCTTTTCCAAATTAATATGAAAACCTATTATTTTTAAGAAAAACTTTTTTTTAGATAAATTTAAAATAATAACTAAAATCTTTTTTTTAAAGTAATAACTAGAACCGTTTTTTTAAAAAATATATAATAATAACATTAAACCTTTTTTTTAAAAATAAAACCTTTTTGTTAGATAATTAAATTAAGACTATTTTTGAAAAGTTTTTTAATAATATTAAAACTTCTTTTTTAACTTAAATCAAAAGCTTTTTTATATATCACAAATAAACAACAAAGAATATCTATAACTTTCGCACTTCCGTTTCATAACTCGTCTGATTACTGTCTGACTCTGTCTACTAACGTTGTGTATTCAATGTGCAGCTTGTTACGTTGCTATTAGCTATTTTAATGTGTTTTTCAATTCAAGTTGTATTATAATTGTATCTGTTTCTCATTTGTAACTTCGCGAACAAATTATCGCGTTTACCTTTCCGCACTTTAATTTCTGCTGTTTGTATGGTTTAAATTCGCGCATTTGCATCGTTAATTTGTCCCATTGCATTCCTCCGAAGGATTAGGTCTAGCCGTTTGGCCGCCACGCCAATAGTCCTCAAAACTTCAAACCCTTACAAACCCTAACTTTTCACAAATGTCTCGCCGTGGACAAAATTACAAAACTACCCCTAGCTTTAGGTCAAAGAGTCGCCGCACTCATTTTAGGGTTTCCCGTCGCGGAATCCCTAACCTAACCCTAATGCACTTAACAATTTATAACATAGAGATCGGAGTTTAAGACTCCATGTAAGCGTGTCCTTAAGATGCGTTTATTCCCCTTGAGACCTTGACCATAGTCAAGAAGTCTCTAACCTCCCTTTTGAGGGGAACTACAGTTACTCTGATTCCATTCCCGTAAGGATATGTAGGCACAAGATGCGATGTCTTGCCGAGTAAACTTAGAATTAACCCCTAGGTCTTTTTTAATTTTCAATCCTTTGTATATACCCTAAAGCAAAATAATTAATGAAATAAATAAAAAAAAATAAACAAAAGGTTCCCGTAGAGTACTACGGAAGTTTAGGGTGCTAATACCTTCCCTAAATTTAACCAACCCCCGAACCTTAGATCTCTCCCTTTTAGGTTTTTCCTTTCTTTAACCTTTCCTTCGGATAAATCAAAGACCGGTTGTAAATGAATTAAGATTCAAGTTAATCAATAGCTTGACATCCAAATTTCACCGCAACAGAAAATGGCGACTTCACTGGGGAGTCCTAACTTTTGAGGGTTATCCCCATTTTGTTTATTTTTCATTATATATTTGTTTCATTAATATTTTTGCTCATTTGTATATATATTGTTCAGGGGTACCTTACTTGGAGTTACTGTGTTGTGAGATAAGTCCTACACCCGGACTTGAGCGACCTTATGATAGGATGGCTGATATATTCGACGAGGCTTATAGGGAGTGAGTCCCGACTAAGCTAAATCGAGAATCACCGCTCAGTTGAGTCACTTTCGAAAATGGTTCGGTTGATCGAGTGTAGTCGTGAAAACTTTTACCGTTATCGATTGGAGTCTGTGATACTGGGAACCGTAGTACCTTTACATCATCTTGACCTTATATAGGACGTAGTGCGGGAACTATGTGGGAGTAGTCCTACAATGGTTGCTACGCGATGCTACACTTAAAAGAGGTTCTCTTGAGAATATTATTGACCCTCGAGTCAGTCGAGAAGTTGATAATATCCAAAAGATGGGTTGATGACTTTGGGCACTTTTTAGAACCCTTGTTCTGCAGGTACAATTAATCTATAGTACACACCACTTTGGTAAGGGTAGACCTTGACTCCATTCATTGTTCCTCTAACTTAGGACCTTTTGTTTGCTTATGTGTATTTGTGCTTCGCATCCATAAAGCATCATATCATTTCTAGTTTCAAGGAATTCAGCAGTCCTTTGCAAATTCGAAAAGCCTTACATTTTAAAGTCTAAAATTTTTTCTAACTTTCTTAAAAAGCAATATTCGCAATCGACCGTTGAAATTCTTGAAACCATTACATGGCATTAGCATCACATTTTTTCATTGCATTTATCCCCCAGTTTCTCCTTCTTGGTCCTATCGTCTTCTAGTGTACCTTTGAGTCGTCAAGCTGATTCCTCGACACAGATATCAGACCAGAAACGGAACAGGAGTCACTTTGATCCTATTCTCATGACTTACACAGAGCTATATCCTGACTTAGTCCGGCAAGGACTGATTACTACAAAGGCTTTACCACCTCCTCTTAATCCTCCGGCTGGATTTAGGGCTGATCTCCATTGTGCTTCCCATGAGGGTTCCCCAGGCCATGACTTGGAGCATTATTTTGCATTGAAGGCTAGAGTATGTGAATTGGTTAGAACTGGAATACTTGATTTTACAGACAGTCATCCGGATGTTCAGAAAAATCCCTTGCCAGTACATCAGAAATGAAGTTTTGTCACTAGGCCTTTTGTTTCTCGTTGTTTGCACTTTCCTTATTTTGTTTAAGTTGTTTGCTTTCAATTATGTTTGTACTTTCATTAATGAAATAAGCATTGCGACTTTTGATTCAATTCATTTCCGTCCATTTATTTGCATCTTTATGCTTTATTTTTTAAATGTTTACTTCTTGTCCAAAATTTTGATATGCTAAGATCGGAGGGAGGATGACGAAAACGTTATACCCATAATTGCTGTCAGTATGCTTTCAATCAAACCTTGTTGACGATGTAAGGCATTGTTTCAATTCCCAAACACTGGAGAAATAAGGAGGTTAATCCCTCGTTACCCCCTTCGAGCCTAGAAGTTGGAGTTTCTTTCGTTACAAAAAACCCACAATTTTAACCTTGGGATGGGTAGTTCTCAGTTAACTTGGTTGTGTGTTCATACGATACACCTTTCATTAACAAATTTTCCTTCGCACACGTCAAACAAGTGTCGAAGATGTTTTCTAATCAAAAGGTCGATGATGGTTCACCGTAATCATTAAAATCAAACAGTCACTTTCCTTCACACAAAAAAATCAAAAGAAGCCCGCTAAGTCAAAACCTATGAAGGAGACTTAGGCAAAACTGGGGCATCTCGCTGACTGTAAACTCTAAAATAAACAGTTCAGGCAAAATTTAGGGATAATACAAAGAGATTTTTAAATCCTTATCTTGAAAATCCTCAATGTCAAAACAATCAAATGTTATAGGGGAGTAGTGGCTGCCTTTTCATAGGTCCCTTTGACTTCTGAATCATCACTGCGACGATCAATGAAATCCCTAACTTATGGGAACCTGAATGCATAGTATGAGTTAACTGAGCATAGGACTGAAGATCATCACGTAGATTGGGTGGGTACAAATAAATTTTGAGCCTTTATCTTTTGTTTCATAAACCGTGAACCAGGCCACGTTACAACCCTCAAAAGACCTAACTGAAACAGGGTTATTTAGAAAGTATACTACAACAAGGTTGCGTAACCTGACTCCAAAAGATCTTTGCGAATCATTTATTTTGGCAATACACTTTTATTTTAAACTTTGAGTGTCTTGAACCGCCTTGTTCTGACTAACGACTCATGTATTTTCCATCTTTCAATAATAATTTTTCAAAAATCGCATGAACTTTGCATTACCATGTTTGTATGAATATTTTTGTTTGCAAACTGGCTTTCCTCTAAGGAATTTTCAAACAATGAGAAACTTGGTCAAGTGATCTTATCAGGGGCAAGTTCCTTTTACATCCTGTCAAAGAATTAGTTCAAGATTTGTTCAAGGCAATATCTTCTCAGATTTGGTTTATCCAGAGAATTGTTCAAGACCCAGACTGGGGCAAGCCCTCCGAGGATACAGCAAAACAGTCGATTCCATGAATTAGACAGCTGAAGCAATTATCAGTTCATTTGACCTGGGGCAGTTTACTTGCATAATCCCTAAGCAGCTATTCATCATTCCTACAGTGACTATCAACTTGATACAGTTTAACAGAATGACAGTGATCTTCGTGTTGAGGAATCAGTCCTCCAGTTTTGTCATCTCACCGAAAGAGTCGAGCCTTGTCGTTGATGTCTGCATTTGCATTTGATCATATCTCATAGCATAATTCCTATACATGTGCATATCTTGGGTGCTTTATTCCCCATTTACATTTCTATCTTGGGTGCTTTATTCCCTATTTACCTCTCTATCTTGGGTGCTTTACTCCCCATTTACATTTCTAGCTTGGGTGCTTTACTCCCCATTTACATTTTTATTTTGGGTGCTTTACTCCCCATTTACTTTTTTATCTTGGGTGCTTTACTCCCCATTTACATTTCTATCTTGGGTGTTTTACTCCCCATTTACATTTTTATCTTGGGTGCTTTACTCCCCATTTACATTTCTATCCTGGGTGTTTTACTCCCCATTTA
This sequence comes from Lathyrus sativus, assembly GCA_963859935.3. Classification (NCBI taxonomy): domain Eukaryota; kingdom Viridiplantae; phylum Streptophyta; class Magnoliopsida; order Fabales; family Fabaceae; genus Lathyrus; species Lathyrus sativus. Next base: position 498,983,055 of record OZ012740.1, read on the forward strand.
CATGTCTATCTTGGGTGCTTTACTCCCCACTTACCTTCTATCCTTGGGTGTTTTATCCCCCATGTACCTTTATCCCGGGTGTTTTATTCCCCGTTTACCAGATATTCCTGGGTTTACCTAACATCATGGTGTTTTACCCCCATTTGCTTTTTTTTTCTCCCTGAGGTCGTGTTTTACTCGCGTCTTACCTTGTGGGAAAAATTTATTTACTTGGCATCATGGGTGTTTTATCCCCATCTGCGTTTTTCTCCTGAGCTCGTGTTTTACTCGGGTCTTACCTTGCGGACAATTTCTAATTTACTTGGCACCTATCAACAATTCTGTGTCGTGTCTACCCGACGTTCTTCCAGATATGACATGTCTTCTTCCCTAGTGCAATTCCTCGGTGGGTCGTCCCCTGTGACGTTGTTTTGTCTGTATCCGTGCATTTGTCATTTTCATCATACGCATCATATCAGATTCATATTATATTTAGCATTATAGTTCGTTTTGTTTTGTCCATATCATTGCATAGCACTGCGTCTAAAGGCAAAATTTTCGGTTATCTGTATTTAAATCCCTCCACCATGATTTCTCGAGTCTCCGTTGCTCAAATCACCCGGTGAAGTTATTTAAATAGGGGCAACTGTAATACCCCAAATTTTGCCCTAAGATTTGTCGTCGCATTTCATTGCATTTAATCAATTACTAACAAATTTGTGTAGTCGTTTGACTTTTTGCAGGTAAATATCATATGACATGTATTTTTTTATAAAAAGTAAAAATGACACAATTGGCAAGAGGACATGTGTAAGGAGTTGTGAGTGTGAGAGGTTGAGAGTTTGAATCTCACCTTAGTCACTTTTTGTTTTTTATTATTTTTACTCTAAATGTTTCTATCTCTCATTAAAAAATAACAAAAATAGTTTTTTATTATTATTTAATTATTATTTTTGTATTTTAATTAAATCATTTTTTAAAATATTATTTTTTTTCACTTTTTTCTAAATTATTCATAAAAATATCCAAAAAATCATAAAATAAAAAAATATTAGGAAAAATTTTGTTCTTTTTATAATATCCTTGATTTTAGGAATCAATAGGATTATTAGTTTTTATTTTAAGTTTATTTTAATTATTTTAAATTATTTAAATTTTATTTTTTCTTAACTAATTATTTAGTTTGAGCTTTAAAATGGGCTTTAGGGACATTATTGACAATTTGGTGTTAACCCTAATTTGTTCCCTATATATACATGTGTTGCCTTGTTGAAAAAAAGGGGAGAATGAAAAAAACCTAAGAGGAGTGAGTGTCGTTTACCGTTATTTCTTTTCCTTCATCTATTACTGTTGTTTCTTTTTCTTCATCTTTTACCGTTATTTTTTTTTTCTTCATCTATTACCATTATTTCTTTTTCTTTATCTATTACTGTTACGTTTATATATTTACAATTTTTAAATTGTTAGAGTTTATATATATGTAAGATTAATTTTTGATCGAATTATATCGATACGATGTTTGCACATTTGTGTGCATGACGCGTGACATTTGTGTTAGTTCGATCTGGTTGCGATGATCGCATTTTTGCGTGAGCAATAATACTGTTCTTTTGCTTAATTTCTTTTTCTTTGCGATAAATTTTGTTTCGTCCGATTTAGATCTGGTTGCGCTGAGCGCATTTCTGCGTTAGCAACATTGTTGGGTTATTTGGCACATTTAAAATTCATTATTGCTTTATTATTATTATTATTATTAGTATTAGTATTATCATTATTTACTATTATTATTATTATTATTATCATTATTTATTATTATTATCATTATTTATTATTATTATTACTATTATTATTATTATTATTATCATTAATTTATTAAAACTTGTTATAATATAAAAATCTGTTTTTTAAAATAAATAACATTAACATCTTTTCCAAATTAATATGAAAACCTATTATTTTTAAGAAAAACTTTTTTTTAGATAAATTTAAAATAATAACTAAAATCTTTTTTTTAAAGTAATAACTAGAACCGTTTTTTTAAAAAATATATAATAATAACATTAAACCTTTTTTTTTAAAATAAAACCTTTTTGTTAGATAATTAAATTAAGACTATTTTTGAAAAGTTTTTTAATAATATTAAAACCTCTTTTTTAACTTAAATCAAAAGCTTTTTTATATATCACAAATAAACAACAAAGAATATCTATAACTTTCGCACTTCCGTTTCATAACTCGTCTGATTACTGTCTGACTCTGTCTACTAACGTTGTGTATTCAATGTGCAACTTGTTACGTTGCTATTAGCTATTTTAATGTGTTTTTCAATTCAAGTTGTATTATAAATTGTATCTGTTTCTCATTTGTAACTTCGCGAACAAATTATCGCGTTTACCTTTCCGCACTTTAATTTCTGCTGTTTGTATGGTTTAAATTCGCGCATTTGCATCGTTAATTTGTCCCATTGCATTCCTCCGAAGGATTAGGTCTAGCTGTTTGGCCGCCATGCCAATAGTCCTCAAAACTTCAAACCCTTACAAACCCTAACTTTTCACAAATGTCTCGCCGTGGACAAAATTACAAAACTACCCCTAACTTTAGGTCAAAGAGTCGCCGCACTCATTTTAGGGTTTCCCGTCGCGGAATCCCTAACCTAACCCTAATGCACTTAACAATTTATAACATAGAGATCGGAGTTTAAGACTCCATGTAAGCGTGTCCTTAAGATGCGTTTATTCCCCTTGAGACCTTGACCACAGTCAAGAAGTCTCTAACCTCCCTTTTGAGGGGAACTACAGTTACTCTGATTCCATTCCCGTAAGGATATGTAGGCACAAGATGCGATGTCTTGCCGAGTAAACTTAGAATTAACCCCTAGGTCTTTTTTAATTTTCAATCCTTTGTATATACCCTAAAGCAAAATAATTAATGAAATAAATAAAAAAAAATAAACAAAAGGTTCCCGTAGAGTACTACGGAAGTTTAGGGTGCTAATACCTTCCCTAAATTTAACCAACCCCCGAACCTTAGATCTCTCCCTTTTAGGTTTTTCCTTTCTTTAACCTTTCCTTCGGATAAATCAAAGACCGGTTGTAAATGAATTAAGATTCAAGTTAATCAATAGCTTGACATCCAAATTTCACCGTAACACATAGGTTTCAACCTAAAGTTCTATCATTAATTCCTTATCAGAGGAAATGAGAGTCCTAAGGGATCATGTCAATGATACACCAAAACAGACAAAGCATCAGCTTAACAGTAAAATGCATGCAATGCAAGTGAGGGAGGAAATGTGTGTGGGGCTTCAGCCTCCACAAGCTCATCTCAACCTCAAGCCAGAATGGATAACAGTAATCATACTGAAATAAACAACATGCTATCAAGCAAGAACAGTAAACTGCAATCATACAGAAAAAATGAAATGAAATACCATCAGGCAAACAAACCACATGGGCAAGGGAGTTGGGCTCTACCGAATACCCGCAAGCAAAGCCACACAGTAACAATACAAGCAGAGGGAGCAACTCAACCTCTAGTGCAATCATGCTCCTAGATTCTACCTATTCTAGATATGAACTTATTCTAATGCATCAAACAAGTCAAACAAAACATGCCAATACAGTAAAAGAAAAGAAAGCAGATCAACCCCTCTCTCAACCTCAAGCTTCAGCTCTTCCAACAACAACTCAGTCTTCAGACTTCAATCACTCTTGACAAATATCAGTTTGCTTTTCCAGGTTTCAACCCTTCAACATAAGTTCAACTTATCTTCTCCTTTAAGCTTCAGCTTCTTGATCATCTCCACCTTCAGGCTTCACTATCAATCATAAGTATCAACTTGGCTCCTTCAGGATCCCCAAGTATCAAAGCAAGTATCAACTTCCTTTGTTCTTCAAGCTTCAGCTCTTCAGAATCAGTCTCAATCACTTAGAAGTGTCAACTTCATCCTTCAGTCTTTACTTCATCTTCAGGGGTCTTCAAGTATCAACTTGCTCTTGTCGCTTTTCAAGCTTCAGCTGGAATGGCAATGCTCAAGGATTCATCCTCTTCTACACTATTCATTGAAGTCCTCACCTTCAAACTCAAGCTCAACATGTCTCAAGATAATCAAACCAGAGGAAATCACTTACTGGATAAGCTGGGGGATATTGAACTGCTTATTGACCACCAAAGGTGACCTATAAGGGCTCAACATCAAAGGAATGGTTCCCTCAAAAGTTCTACTCCCTAGGTACAATCACTTATCCCTCCAAAGGAGAGAGGTGTGTACCCTGGAAGGACTTTGAATCATAGGGAGGAATGGAGGTGAAAGATACCATCCATGTTTAAGAAAGAAGTTATCTAAGTCTAAACTCTTCCTAATCCCTAACCCTAAAACAATCAACAAAACAACTAAGATCAAGCTCTCAAGCTCCTCAATGCTCCTCAGAACAAGATCAAGCTCCCCAAGCCCACAAAGCAAAGCAAACAAGAGTACAAGCCCACAAGGGCAACACAAACAATCATCCATTACAAAAATCATCTAAAAATAGTATATTACTATATTAAAATCTAATATAATTCCTAAGGGATCCTACATACCTACCCTTAATACCCTTATATGCCCCAATGTCTATCTTGACCTAGAAACCCAAAAATCTAATGTTATTGTGGACCTATGTTAAGGATTAACCTAATTTTATACAATCTAATGTCATCTAATAAAAACTAACCTAAAATTCATCACAAAATTATGGAATAAATCCAAGGGGAAGCTAAAGCTTATATCTAACTATCCTAAAAAGAATGGCCTAAAAATGTTAAAGGAACTAGCCAAACAAAATTCTACAAATTCATGCATCAACATAAAAGAAATAAAATGCAATAAAAGTAGAAAATACACAAAAAATATTAAAATGCATGAAATGAACATATTTTTATTTGATAATTTTCTAGACATTATTATGAAATGGGAGCAAAAATTCCCATTAAAAAATCTCTAATTTTCAAATTGATATGGATTTTCAAAGTTTAGTGTAAAATGGAGAAAATAAAATAAAAATATGAAGTGAGGTGGTGCAGATAGTAATGCAATGCAGTACAAATTTCATATGGGCTGAAAATAGGGGTGCAGATAATAATACGCGCCAGGCCCAATCATCATCAGAAATTAAATCAAAAAAACATAAAGAAAAAGAAAAATCCACGGTGCAAATAGAAACCAAATGTAGTTCATTATCCAATTGGGCTCGTGTGTGGGGTGTGGTCAGCAATCCAGCCCAAATCCCCTTAAATGAAACGCTGTGTTTCATCATGTCTTCAAACTCTCTTCTTCACGCGCGAAAATAGATCTCAGCCCTCAGATCTTGGTCCCAGTCAAAAGTCAGCTTATGATCCAATGGTTGCAGGGTTATCTTCTTCCTTCAGCCGTGGCAATGGAGGGAAAGGCTCCATAGTTGCAGAGTTCAAACCTCAATTCGAAATCCATCAAATCCCAACCAAAAATCATGATCCAAAGCCCTAATCCACTCTAAATTCAATCCTGAATCTAACCATGGTCTCAAAATCATCTGAATCATCCTAAATCACTGAACCCGATCCAAGATCAAAAATGTGCTCAATCATCCATCTCAACAATTCTTGCAATTAATTACCCCAGATTAATCACCAACTCACATTGATTGATTCTTGATGTCTAGTTCATTCTATATCTCAATATAACTCGAGTTCTTGATCATCAAAGAAATGGTGTCCATAATTCAATCTTCACCAATTGATCTCTAACTCTCCAAAATCCATCACCTATGTGTCTCTAACCTTTCTATACTAACAAACTAACCTAATTATGCATAAAACATGGTGTAGGGAAGAATTTGCAAACCTGGTAAATCTTGATGAACAGATGATGAAATCCTTCACTTCAAGCCTTAAAACTCTTCAGAAAGTTTCCCTAGATGCTAATCTTGCTACTGTTTGCAACAATTTTGATGGAGGAAGCTTCAATCTCAGAATTCGATTCTGACTTGCTACCTTGAAAGTTCAATCACCAACTCTTTAATTCACCATAGATTTGCTCTCAAATCAATCTGCACAGCTTCACTATGATCTGTGGAATGTGTGTGAATGGAAAGAATGAATGAAAATGGTTCAGAATAGGGAATTCACTTTCAACTTGCAATGGAAGCAATTGAAACAACCAACTCTCTCTTCTCTCAAATCTTACACCAACCTTGCATCTGAGCAAGTTATATATGTTATATAGAGTGGTTTAGAATCATCTAGAACCATCTAGGACCTTCCAATGAGAAAATGGAAATCTCATGTCATGACATTTTGATTTCACTTCTCACCATATGCTATCTCATTCCAAGCCTCTTGTAACCACTAATTCTGACTTGAAATTCTCCCCATATGAGATTTATGATATGTTTCAATGCATAACTAACTTGTTTATTGAGTTTTTTCATGTTTTGCTTTGGTGCCTTAAGATGCAAGTAAGCCATTTCCAAAGCAGCCCTATGATCTAGGCCTCAAATCAAAATTGTGGCTGAACCATTGTTCTTAGAATGTCTTTTGGATTCAAAATGACCTATTATATGACATGGTTTGGATGTATAACTTGTTATTTCCAATTTTCAATTTCAACTTATTTAACTTATGCCTCCATTTTAGGCCATTTTCATCACTTTTTGATACAAGCCTTTTCAACATCTCATGACCTCCCTACTAGCCTTAAAACGTCATTCTAAGCAAGTTTGATGTTGAAGATTTTTCCATTTGAAGCTTGGAAATAGGAGATATGGCCTTATGCTTGAAATGACCTATAATATCCAAATGACCAAAATGCCCTTGACTTGTCAAAGCCATAAGTTGAGTTCTACAAATCCTATCAAGTACTTCTAGTACTCTCTAGAAAGATAAGAAGATGCTATACAACGTTCATGTTGACCAAGTGTTCATAGGAACCATCCTACTAGGGCAAAAGTTGGATGCAAGTTGGGTGACTTTCAAGGACCCAGATTCACATACCTTAGATGACCTGTAATTTGTCAAAGTCATAACTTGAGCTCTACAAATCCTATAAAGGACTTATAGTACTCAAATTAAAGCTAAGAACAAGCTCTACAACATTCATGTTTTGGGGAAGATGAGATGACAATCACATCTTGAGCTACACTGCCTTGAAGATAGGGATCAAACTAGGGGATTTTACACTGTCAATCCTTAGAAACCCTAGCTTGAAACTTCTCAAAATTTTCAATCATGATGAGTTGGTCTAGGAATCATCCTTATAGCATCTCAATGCATCATTCCATGATCACATGGCTCTTGGATTAGGTCTCAACCCTCTCCAAATCATCAGTTGACCTAGGGTTGACCCAGTCAAACCCTAATTCCACCACTCATGGCTGAATCTTCTGAATTCTTGTACAATAACCTCTCTAGGCTTCATGATGGCTTTCAAGACATCTCATAAGCTCTATCAAAGCTTCAAGTCCATCCTCATAGTCTCAGAATCATCTGAGGAGCTCCCACAACTCTCAAGTTATGAGCCACACAACCTTTGTTTCAACCAATCTCTCTGAGGATCTCTTGAGCTTTCTGACAAGGATATCAACCCTTAATCACTTTGAACAACCTTCTTGGCTAGCTTCATAGTCTCATATAACTCTTGCTGGGTGATCATACCTCCTGATCTACTGCCCACATATCAATGAGGTGCAGATGATGGATAGAATGAACACAAGCTTGGTAAATAAATGTTGGTCAAATTTTGGGGTGCAACAGCAGGTGATCGGGATTAGCTCATAGATGTGTCGAGACTTAGATTTGGAGTCATTTTATTTATTTATGTTGATTAGGGGATGTTTTGCTCTGATATGTAACATCGGGGTTTGGGACGTTTGAGTGGAACAATATGTTCTTTATTAGTTTTATTTTATGAAGTTAAAAAGTTGTTTTTAATGGTTAAGTGTTTGAGTCATGACTTTGGAATGACGAAGTACGGTGAAGTTTCCTTGGAGTATTTTAAATAAAGATTTTTTGAGATTATGATTTCCGCTATGATGATTGAAAATGTTCATTGATTAAATTGATGAAATCATTATTATAAATGATTTTGAAAACCCGTGTTATGGAGCAGGTCAATCCATATTGATGTTTTATGAAGCATGTGACACCCTTGTTGGTGTTTTACTCTGATTTATGTGTTAAATTATTCGTTGGGTTTAGAAGGGTGTTACAAACGTAACTTCGACATCTCCTTGAAGCACATGATCACGAAGAAAGTGATGTTGAATGTCAATGTCTTTGGTTTTTGAGTGCATGATTGGATTTATTGCAATATTGATTGTACTTGTGTTGTCACAACGTAGAGCAATGCATCCAAGATCGAGTCCATAGTTACAAAGTTATTGTTTAAGCCAAAGTATTTGTGCACAACAACTACCTGCTGCTATGTACTCTGCTTTGGCAGTGCTAAGAGCAACACATGCTTGTTTCTTGCAAGCCTAAGATACTAATGTGTTTCAAAGAATGTGGGAAGTACCATTTCTGCTTTTTCTATCAGTTTTACATCCTACATAATCCGCGTCAGAATAACCAATTAAATTGCAAATACTATCTTTAGGATACCATAGTCCAACATTCATTGTCCTTTTGAGATACTTCATGATTCTTTTAACTGCGGTGAGGTGAGATTCCTTCGGACTTGCTTGAAACGGGCACATAAACAAACACTAAACATTATGTCAGGACAGCTTGCCATCAAATACAATAATGAACCAATCATACCTCGATACTTTGTGACATTAATTGGAACACCCGATTCATCTTGATCAACATAAGTTTCAGATCTCATTGGAGTAGCCATAGCTTTGCAACTATCCATGTCGAATCTTTTCAATAACTCATTGCAATACTTGGATTGGTTGATGAAGATGCCATACTTTTGTTGCTTAATTTGTAATTCAATAAAATAGTTAATTTTATCCATCATGATATCTCGAATTCTCCTTGCATCATCAATGAAAATTCTTCACAAAGTTCTTTGTTTGTTGAACCAGATATGATGTCATCAACATAGACTTGAACCAATAAAGTGTTACCTTTTATTTTCTTAATAAACAAGTCTTGTCAACTTTACCTTTTTCAAATCCTCTTTCACAAAGAAAGTTACTAAGTCGATCACACCACACCCTTGGTGCTTTCTTTAAGCCATAAAGAGCTTTCTTTAACTTGAATACATGTGAAGGACTCTTGAAGTCTTCAAATCTCGGGGGTTGTTTGATATAGACTTCTTCGTTGATGTAGCCATTCAAGAATGCGCTCTTGACATCTATTTGGTATAACTGAAAATTCAAAGAACACGCATAAGCAAGTAATAAACAGATAGCTTCTAACCTTGCAACCGGAGCGAAAGTTTCTTAAAATTCAATGCCTTCCTCTTGATTGTATCCTTAGGTTACCAACCTTGCTTTGTTTTGAATAATCATATCATTCTCATCAAGCTTGTTCTTAAACACCCATTTGGTACTAATGATGTGTTTACCACTCGGTATAGGAACAAGTTCCCAAACTTGATTCATTTCGAATTGGTTTAACTCTTCTTACATAGCAATCATCCATTGGTCATCTCCTAAGGCTTCATCAACTTTGATAGGTTCTATTTGTGAGACAAACATCATATTCAAGCATGCATCTTCGAGATTTAGTCTTGTTGCAATGCCTTGACTAATATCACCAATGACTTTATCAATTGGATGATCTATATGAGTTCTCCATCCCTTAGGTAGATCATTGCTATTTGACTCCTATTGAATTGGTTCTTCTTGATGTTTCGTTTGGTCATCATTGTTGACTTTGGAAGTATCTTCCTGAGGAGCTTTTATAATATCATCATCATCACCACACAAAACAATATCCTCCTTTGAGGGGTTAGACTCATCAAATGAAACATGCATGGATTCTTCAATTGTTAAAGTTATTTTGTTATTCTATATGCTTTACTAGAAAGATAATAGTCAAGAAAAATACCTTCATCGGATTTTTCATCAAACTTACCGAGATTGTCTTTGTCATTGTTTAAGACAAAGCACTTGCATCCAAATATGTGAAAGTAGGGAATGTTTGGTTTGCTTCCTTTTCAGAATTCATATGGGGTATTTTCCAAAATAGGTCTAATAATAACTCTATTACTTACATAACATGTAGTGCTTACCACATCCTCCAAAAAGTATTTTGAAAGATTTGAATCACTAAGCATCATTTTTGTAAGTTCTACTAGAGACCCATTCTTTCTTTCCACGACTCCATTTTGTTAAGGAGTCCTTGGTGCTGAAAAATTATGAGAGATTCCTTATTCTTCGCAAAATTCTTCAAATGGGGCATTTTGAAATTCTCCATCATGATCGCTTCTTACGGAGGCAATTGTTAGTGATTTCTCATTTTGGATTTGATTTGCATACTTCTTGAATGCTTTGAAAGTGTCACTTTTCTGCACTAAAAAGAATGTCCAACAAAATCTAGAAAAGTCATCAATAATAACTAATGCATATACATTACCTCTTAAGCTTCTTGTTCTTGATGGACCAAATAAGTCCATATGCAACAATTGTAGCGGCCTTGAAGTGGACACCACATTCTTAGATTTTAAGTTTGATTTGGTTTGTTTTCCCTTTTGACAAGTATCACATAATATATCTTTCACAAACTTTATCTTAGGCAACCCAATGATGAGATCATGCTTGACTAATTTACTTAAATGTTCCATATGAATATGAGTAAATATTTTGTGTCATAGCCATGAGTCATTATTGTTCGCCATGAGACATTTTACCTTCAAAGACAAATCATCAATGGATATCATAAATATATTATTAATTCTTTTACCTTTAAGTTTTACCTCATGTGTGATTTCATCTTCAATTAAACACTCATTGTTGTGAACTTGATCTTGAAGCCTCTGTCACAAAGTTGGCTAATACTTAGAAGATTATGCTTTAGTCGTTCAACATAAAGAACAACTTCGATGGATGTGAAAGGTGGTGCTCCAACTTTTCCTATGCTAAGAATCTTTCCTTTGTTGTTATCTCTATAAGCAACATAACCTTTGGCCTTAAGCACTAGATTTGAAAATTTGTCAATGTCTTTCGTCATATGCTTCGAACAACTACTATTAAGATACCATAAATTAGAAGTGGTCTTCATGCATACCTACAAAACAAATTAAGTTTTGTTAGGTAGCCAAATTTCCATGGGTCCTTCATAATTAGTACCTTTTTTTACCCACACATAATGCCCACTTGCAACACTAAAGTTTCTAACATAGTAAGCATTAGGTGTATGACTAACTATACCATAATAAAAGTATGTAGGAACAAAATTACTTTTATACATAGGAACATATGATTTTTTTTAACAAATCTTTTCCTTTTAGGATAAGGATGAACAATTTTGGCTTTATTAACTTTCTCTTTTAGAGTTTGATCACTAGCTTTAACAAATATAGTTTTACTTGAACTTGGTTTACTAAATTTTGAATAACCAAGACCGCTTTTATCATTATAATATCTTTGTTGACTAAGAACACCCTCCAAACCAATTTTTCCTTTTTCATATCTTTCTAAAACTATTTTTCATTAGACAATTTGAAAAGAATGAGATTCACATTCTTTACATACAAAATTTTGTTTTTGTTCATTAATTATCTTTTATTTTTCATCTTTGTAATCTTTTTCCATTGTCTCAATTTTATTTTCTAGACACAAAATTTCTTTCTTTTGAAATGATATTATTTTGTACAAAATTTTGCACACATTAAGAAGTTCATCAATATCCCCTTGAGCATCGTTATCATAAATGGAAAATCCAGTACTAATCTCTTCTTCTACATCGGAATGGTGTGAAGCCGTCAATGCTAGATTTGCACATTCGTCGCTATCTGAATCTGATGAAGAACTTATTTCATTATTTTCCCATGCTATGTAGGCTTTCTTATTCTTATTTTCCTTTTTATTCTTGAAGCCACCTTTCTTGAGAAGTTTTGGATAATTCGTCTTAATATGTCCTTGTTTACCATATTCATAACAAGTGACATCAAATATTGAAATAGAAGCCTCCTTTTTCCTGAAATGTTTCTTTCTTTTTGCACAATTGAAAGATTTTTCATTTTTATTAAAGAACTTACCAATTCTCTTCATAAGAAGCATGAATTTCTCATCCTCTTCAGGAGGATCATCTTGTTCTTCTTTTGATTCAACTTTTAGGGCAATACCTTTGGATTTCTTTTCTTGATATTCATGTTTTTCAAGTCGTCCAACTTCTAGTTCATGTTCTTGGAGTTTTCCGAACAAAGATGTGAACATAATTTCTTCTCAGATATTGTCGTCACTTTAGGTTGATATTCCCTGGTTAATGATCTAAGAACTTTAAGATTCAATTCATCATTAGAAAATGTCTTACCAAGAGCAATCAAATTATTTGTTAAATGCACGAATTTTTTTTGCAATGCAACGATGGATTCTCCGGGCTGCATTTAGAAAACTTCGTATTCTTGACTCATGGTTGTCGCGGTGAAAATTGGATACCAAACTATTGATTAGTTTGAATCTTTAATTCATTTTGCAATCGAACTTTGATTTGTCCAAAGGAAGGGATAAAGATCGAAATTCCCACAATGCAATGCAAATGCAAGGTTAGAGAGTTATAGGTTCGGGGGTTGGTTAAACTTAGGGAAGGTACTAGCATCCTAAGTTTCTGTAGTACTCTACAGGAACCTTTTGTTTTATGTTTGTTTATTGCTAAGTGTTTATCTGCTTAATGGTTAAGAGACCTAGTGGTTTATTTCTAAGTATACTCGATAAGATGTCGCATCTTATGCCTACATATCCTTACGGGAGTGGAATCAGAGTACTTGTAGTTCCCCTAAAGGGTTAGAGGAGTTCTTTGACTATGGTCAAAGTTCCTACAGGTTTAGGGTAGTTGTTTGATCGGGTTTAGGAGAAGAGGCGAGTCTTCATGTTAAGGGAGATATGACCGCCACAAATGTAAAGGGGGTTGTAGGAAAATAGTCTTTGCATCGTCTTAAGAAAAGGGCTTAGGTACTCAGATTGTTTGACGAGTATGCCTTTATCGCTCTTAAGGCAAAGTCCCTACATGTTTGATTGTATTGTTGTGGGGGTGGAGATTATATCTCACTTAAGATGATTAACATCTATTCTCTAATGTTGAAAAGTTTGTATTGTATTGTTGTTTGTTTTGTTTTCCTATGTTGCAAAGATAATAGTCCTTCCTATGGGATAGGATCTATCCTAGAGATCGACTTGAATGGGATCAAGGATCAAATGGGAGAATGATGCAAATGAGATGCACTACACACAAGTGTTGACTTATGTGTAGGTTTTTCCTTTGGACGGGATGCGATGCGATAATATAAATTGTGGTAAATGTAAATAGCGGTAAAGTAAAGCATACACGTACGCATGAAAGCGCTAAGTGAGTGTGCGAATGTGTCGTGAATGTGAGTGTGAGGTGCGAATACGGGAGCGTGCACGATTGGATTAAGTTGTAGGATATTGATTTTAAGAGAAATGTTGATTTAAGTTGAATCACTTAGTTTAAGAAAAAGTTGTATTATTTGATTTAAGAAAAGTGTTGACTTATTTAGGAGGGATTGATTTTAGAGAAATTATAAAAGGATGAATTGGTTTTAAGAAAGAGTTGTAATAAGAGATTTGGAGTTGACTAGGTCGGAAAATAAATTGTTTTAGATTGTTATAAAAGTTCTGTTATTATTATTAGACAAAAGTTCCTTTTAAACTAAGGGAAGGGATTTATTATTTTTGAAGTTATTTCAAATATTAAGTGAGTTTTTTTTTTAAAAAAGGTTTTTATTGTAAAAGGACAAATTAAATAAAAGTGTTATTATTAAAGTTTTAAAGGATATTATGAAATAGGTAAAATGCAAATGATTTTTAATTATTAATAAAATAAATTATTTCTTAAAAGGTTTTTTTTTAATAAATTATTATAATAATAAAAGGATATTATGAAAAGTTAATTAAGAAGTTAATTTAAAAAAGTTAATTTAAATAATAAAAAAAGCCAAATAATTAAAAGGTTGATTTAAAAAAGAAGTCGTTAGTGCAATTTTTTAAGAAAAAGTTTAAGGTTAATCTAATTAGATTAATTAAGTTTGGGATTATTTGATTAATGAAACAGATAATGGTTTAATTGGGTTAAGTAGTTAGATTAGAATAATTAAGTGGATTAAGGGGGATTAATTAAGGTTAAGGGGGTGGTTTAGTAGTTAACGAAAGGATTAGGGGGTGTGTGGTATGTGTGTGTTTAGTGAGTGTGGTGTGTGCGGGTGATCAATGTTACAACACAAATTAACCAGAAAATACAAAAAAAAAACCCTAATCCTAAATCTAATCCCCTCCCAAATCGCCGATTTCCTCTCCCTCTTCTCATCTTCGCTCGATCCTTCCGTCATCTTTTCTCCTTCCCCTCTTCGTATTCAGTGTTACCTTCTTTCTCCTCCTTCTTGATTCTAATTCGCAACCTGTAAACTTAAAAGAAAAAGAGAAACCTCAAAAAGATCCAAACGAAAAAAACAGATTCACGAAGTTACCGAAGATGAGAGTCGGCTGTGATTTGCGGATCGTAAAGATTGGTGGCTGTAGTGGACTCCGAAGGACTTGACTAGATCAAAAACGGCGACATCAACCACGAAGATAAGTTCATTCTTCCACCTCTGGTTTATGTGTTAGGGTTTTCCTGAATCTGTCTTCTATGTGTGATTTTAGGTGTATTTTCGAATTTCTGAGTGAACCTCTTTTGGTTGGTTATTCTGTGGGTTTCTGATGTTTCGGATTGGGATTTTGTTCTGGGTTCCTTTTACGATGATCCCCCTAACTGATGTTTTTTCTTCTCTCTTATAGGTGTGTAAAAAAACTGACTTGAATTGCTGATTTGAATGCACGGTTGGCCTGTCGGTTCTGCTTTTGGTAAGGACACAGTACCTTCCAATGCACTTTCAATTTACTACCGATTCTGCGTTCTTGAATTAATGAAATAATGAGAATCTTTCCTATTTGACAGGAACATGTTTGGGATGGTTATAGAAACCTTGATTTCATGTTCTGATATGTCATAATGTTTTTTAATGACTTTATGATGATAAAAAGTTTCTTGTTTGGCCTTGATATGTTTCTGTTTTGGTTTGAATGTGTCGAAATTGTTTAGGGAATATCATAACTTCAAATTCGTTTCAATCTTTGGTTTTCAATACCGATTGAATAACTTGATCATCTGTTTCCTTTTTCAGTTGGATTGGTTTTATATGTCGTCACTACGACATGATTCCCTCGTTAACCTTTGATGACTTTGGTAGCAGTTCTTTGGGACAAGACGACAACTTCAACCAGGATTTGGAACTAATGCTTTGTCTCAATTTACTTTACATGTGCTTGTTGCAACTTTGGCATGGTGAACCGTATGACAAAGAGGAGTCTTAAGTTTCAGCACTTGTTATTCTTGGAGTGACTTATGCAGCTGGTTTAGTGGTCTAAGATTGTATAAACGAAGTCTCAGTCTCTTGTCCTTGTCTCAGCGGCATTGTAGCGGTGTTGAAAAACTCTCATCCAGATTGGTCCCCGGCTGCAGCTTATGCATTTGTGACTGGTGCTCGCTGAAATGTACTAATGTGTTGATGCTGAAATACTGATGTGATGTGCTGATGCTACTTGCAGGTGATGTTGTGGCTTGCTGCTGATACGTTTGCAGCTGGTGCGGGAATACCGGCAGTCGACGTTATGATGTTGCTGATGTTCTTTTGTACTGCTTGCTGTTGGTGTTTGCAGATGGTGGTATTGCAGGATTGAGAGGGATTTGCTCTGGTTGGTGAGGAGGTGAAAACTGCAAAGAACCAGTGAGGATACCACTTCTGGTATGGTTTGGAAATGTAGGGTTCAGAGGTAATTCGGTTCGTAATTCCTCAGCTTGTCCGTGTTCATCTTCTGAACTTACATATCATTGTGCATAACTTTGGATTTTCAGCAGGTTTGGGGAAGCGTGGCCGCTGCGGAATCAGAATGGAATAGGGAGTCTTGGTATTCCAACGTTAATGATGTGGTATGAAGCTTAGCTTTCAAACACAGAAATCCATTAATGAAAAACAAACCAAGTAAATTAATCAAAATGCCCTTGTCTTTGCAGCGGTGTAGATACCGACGATGGGGCGTAAGTTGTGGTGCTGTCGCCGATGCCGAGGCTGAACGAGCTGGATGTTGCTGATAATGGAGTCTGAATGGATTTCCTGAAGTTCTTGCCAACAGAGCTTCTACCACCTAGTTTTTGTTTCAGGATCCTGAGAAATAGATAATGTCATTTCAACCATAGCTTCAACGTAAACAGACGTCGTCCCAATTTGTCCATCAAGATAGTCTTCTTTACTAGTTGTGCAAATCCTGGACATTGTACATTGAAACATCCAGTATTCTTGAAATTATCTATTGTCCATACTGCATATAAATTAATGTTATGATTGTTGTACAACTCTGGAGCTATATGCTAGCCTACGCCTATATAGCTTGTGCTATCCGGTCCATTTTGAATATATGTTACAGCTGAATTTGATTGATCATCCTTAACATTCAAATTATAAACGTTGGTTGTTTATAGAAACTCCAATATAGGATTTATAACTTTTTAGATTTGATATAACTTCTACGTAATGGTTACCATGATCAAGCGAACCAATATTGAAAAATGATTTTCCTCGCATTAAATCATCTTTGGTTGTCCTTCTAAAAGGAACACCTCCGGTTAGACATCGGTTTTCGAAGATCAAATATAGCCTTAGTAGATCATATCTTCGTACTATTTTTCTATTATTCGTTTGTAGTTAGAAACTCTTGAAATTTGAATGAGTTGGACTTTGTATATTAAAAATGAAACACCTTGATACGAAAAGCTTTCACGCCAATCCTGTTCAAAATTTTAATCTCAATAAATCATGAAAGAACCAGCTAGTTAAATCCCCGAGTATTATCTTCATGCGAGATTAATGTGCCTGTAAATAAACGCACTCATAATAGTAGTAAAGGCATCAAGTAGGAAAGAAAAAATAAATAAATAAACAAATAAATAAATAGAAAATAAAAAATGAAAAAAAAGAGAGGCGGGATCTTATGGTCAAAAATTAGGGTGCAACAAATGCCCCTATTTAAGTTACTCATATTCGGAGATATGGAGATTGAAATCTCCATCTCAACGAGATAGGAGGGACTTAAATACAAACATTGCACGAATTTTTGGCCCTAAGAGACCACCGAATGCAAATGATATGCAATGATATGAGAATGCAAAACAGATGTCATGTGGAGAAATGGCGCCACAGGGAAACAACTAGACGCGATACACAGGAAGAATGGGCTCATCAGAGCGAGACTCCGTGGGAAAAGATCGACAATCACAAAGTGTTTGTAAATATGCTGTGAAGAATTTGGTGAGAAAACTACTTGAAGAACATGTTGCATAGGTCAAATGTAATTGATTCAAGATATCATTTGGAGAAGTCTACTGCCGAGACTTGTAACTGTAGTTGAGAATACTTTTGCCAAAGTGTGCATTGTTAAAGCCGAGATTCTGTGTTGAAGTCTGCTGGAGAAGTACATCTGACGAAGTCTTCTGGGAATCTACTGCCGAGATTAACTAGGAAATGAAATAGAACTACCTACTGCCGAGGTCTTCTGGGAATCTACTGCCGAGATTAACCAGGAAATGAAATAAAACTACCTACTGCCGAGGTCTTCTGGGAATCTACTGCCGAGATTAACCAGGAACTACCTACTGCTGAGGTCTTCTGGGAATCTACTGCCGAGATTAACCAGGAACTACCTACTACCGAGGTCTTCTGGGAATCTACTGCCGAGATTAACCAGGAACTACCTACTGCCGAGGTCTTCTGGGAATCTACTGCCGAGATTAACCAGGAACTACCTACTGCCGAGGTCTTCAGGGAATCTACTGTCGAGATTAACCAGGAACTACCTACTGTTGCACCCTAAAATTTGCTCAACCTTATTCACTTGGTTTATGTTTCAATTGCATTAGCACTTGCATAAAGAGTCATGTACATAGCCTAACCATCTGCATAGCATAAGCATAGCAAGTCATTCAACAGGGGACCAAGCATTATTCTCATCTCCAGAGGCCTATCCAGAGGTTATTATCCTAATTCAATCTCATTCAAGTCATCAGAAAATAATTTGAAAGCAGGGAGTTCAGTGGATCAAGCATTGATTATATCTCCTAACTGAGGGTGTCTGAGGATCAACAAGGGAATCATGAGTTATGAATTGAGAGCAGGGGAGTATCTAGACATCTTGGAGGACTTAGAAAGTCATTTGGAGAAGAAAACAAGTTGTTGATGTGATCACAAGAATTGCAGTTGAAGACAGTCAACTAGGGTTTCATCTGGGTCAACCCTGGGTCAACTCTAGGTCAATTGACTGATTGAAAGGCATTAAGGTCTATTGGAGAGATGTGGGGTTCATCATTTGACATGGAGAATAAGGATATGTTGTTATGCTAAGAAGAATTCAAGAGAAATCAAGGAGAAGAGGAGTTTCTAAATTAGGGTTTCTGTGTAAAATCCCATAGTTTAGGTCAAATTTCCAAGCAAGATAAGTCAAAATTCAAGCTTCAAATGGATCCTTGGCCAACATGGAACTTGTAGAGGATCTCAAGACCTTTAATTTGAGTGGTGGAAGACATCAAGGAGATTTATAGAACTCAAGTTATGGTCCTTGCAAGTTACAGGTCATCTGAGGTATCTGAAATTTTGTCTGTGAAAGTGACTTGACTTCCAAGCAATTTTTACCCCTCAAGGAGATTTCAAATGGATTTCTGGTCAACATAAGAATTGTTCCTTATTGTCTTATCTTTCTAGAATGGTATGGTATGCCTTCATATGATTTGGGGAACTCTACTTATGGTCTTGGCAAGCAAAGGGTATTTTGGTCATTTGTGAATTACAGGTCATTTTAACCTATGCCCAAAACTCATACAAGGAGGCCTCAAATGGAAAAACTTACAACATCAAACTTGCTCCAAATGACATTTTGAGTCTATAAAAGTGACCATGAGAGATTGGAAAGATTCATAGCACAAGGTTTCAAAATTGTTGAATTTAATGAAGAAAAATGGACTTAAAAATGAGATTTTTCATATCTTGGCCAAATGAAGCAAAATTATAGGTCATTTTGAATGGAAAGGGCATTTTAAAGACATTGGCTAAAGTGGAATTTTGAGTTTAGTTCATAATTTGTGAGTTATCCATGGTTGCTTGCAATGTAAGAAACATAATCAAAATCCAAGGGAATTTGTGCAAGGGAAACTTCTCCAAGTTTCTAGGAGGTTCTAACCTCATCTATATATTCATGCAAGATGGTTCATGCCATGGTTGGTGATTCCATTTGTTCAAAACCCCAAATTTTCCACACTTTCTTCAACTTGCATAAGCTTCACAAACTCTCCATAATCTCCCTCAATTCTTACATTTGTGGATTGAATCTTCATCATCATCATTCAAACACCATGATTCACATCAAGAAAGGGCTGAATTGATCAAGAATTGTACCATTCATCATCTTTTGCCAATTTGCATTTTCTATCCAAACTCCATTAAAGCTTCATCTACCATTCCAGTTTCTGTTATCATCATCATCCACCATCATCCTAGAGTATTTGGCAAAGGATAGTGGAAGGAATTCGTGGCTGGAAAAGGAGATCCAAGTTCAAACTCCAACTTGCATGAAGAGTGGAATAGAGTGATTCACAAGGATTGATCAAGAACCATTGCAAACAGAAGCACACACACTCATTGAAGATCACTTTCAGCAAGTATCAAGGCTTGAATTGGAGTCTAACCACCATTGCCATCATCACTTGCAAGGTATGCATAATCTTTCGAATCTCCTCATTTATGCTGTTGTAGATCATGTGGTTAGGATAGGAGTGCTTAGAAACCATAGGAAATTAATTCTTGAAACTTAGGGAGAGTTATATGGAGTTTGGTGGCAGAGTGGTGGAACTTGGATGAGCAAGAAAACCTAGTTTAGGGGATGATAATCATGAAAGATGAGCTCAGAATAATCAGTACAATGTGGTGAGCGCATTAGGATGAAAATTGGCAAGGTTTGGTTGAGTTGATCACAGGTGCAAAGATTGAATCCCAACTGTTATACCTATCGAATTGATGTATAGGCTGAGTTTTAGAAGGAGGCAACACCATGGCTGTGTAGAGGGAGAGTTTTAGAGCATTTTTGGTTTTTGAATATCATGATTTCATGGAGGTATGAGAGAGAACAGAGGGATGGAAGTATCGTGCATGGGGATGATTTTCTGAAAACCCTAGCTGACCAAGGAAGAAGATGACTGTGTGCCGTTGGATTATTCAAAACATTGGACTTTTTAATCTGATCGAAGGGTTGTGGTTTAAAGTCAAATACGGAGGGAAATTTTCAAATATGAAACGCACCGTTTCATTTAGAGGAGGGAAATGGGCTCAGATGGCTATTGACACCCCCGCGCGTATGAAGCCCAATCATTTGAACTTGATCTTCTTACTTTTCTCACCCCCTCCATCTATTTCTTTATATTTTCTTTTTATTTTCTTTACACTTTTCATGCATTTTCTAAAAATCATATAAAATGGAAAAAACATTATTTTTAATTCAGTCTTTTTGCATTATTTTCTTTAAGGAGTCTAGAAAATTATAAAAAATAAAAATTGCATTTTATTTTTTATTTGATATTTTTCCCATATTTTCTAAATAAATAGCATTTTAAATAGTTTCATTTCATACATGATTTTGTTATTTTTTGTTCTATTAGATGCTTCAATATTTTTCACCCATTCTTTTTAGGTTGTTTAGTTTAGACATTAAACTTGTAGATACAATTTAGTTCCCATTTTTAGAAATTAATTTTAGGTGTTTAGTTTAGGTGTGAATAACATGAACAAACTAGGTTTTTAGGTGATGACTTAGGAGAATTAATCCACTTCCCTTAAGACTTAGAGATTGAATAGGTTAGCTATGGGACTATAGGGACTATGGGTAGTTATTAGATCCCCTCAGAAAAATTCAGGATTCCCCTACTGCTATTAATGTACTGTATATCTGATTGACTGGTGTGGTGTGCCCTCTGGGGATTATTGCTTGCTTGCTTGGGTATTGGGATTGTCTGGGGACTTGGGAGAGCTGAAGACTTGAGGAGATGAAGGCCATTGGAGATCCAGACTGAAGTCCAACTTCCATAGTTGAAGAGAAGTTTCTTGCTAGCAGCTGTTGAGGAGACTAGGGTTTAGGAGCTAGGCAGAGCTCTAGATTAGAAAGCTTGTTTCTCAAACATGGATTGCCTTGTCTGCATCCATTCTTCTCTGTGATTCAGAGTCTCTCTAAGACACTCACCCCCTTCCTTTGGAAGGCTTGGTGATAGTGTCTAAGAGATAGAACTCTTGAGAGAAAATGTCATATGTGTTAGAAGCAGTCTGTTCACCACCCTTGGTAGTCAACTGATTGCTTAACACCCAATTCACTCTTGTTGACTGATGTTTCTCCTGAAGATTGAGACTTGAAGAAAAGCCATTGTAGATGGAAGACTGATGATCAGAGCCCTTACCTGAAGGCCATGAAGATGGAGATTGATGCTTGTTGAAGCCTGTAGCTGATTGGAGATTACTTGGAGCCAGATGTTGATTCAAAGCTGCTGAAGCTGTTTGTTTTATTGCTGTATTTCATTTCTGCTGTATTGTTTGGTTTTTCTGTTTGTATTGTTTGCTGTTTACCCTGTTGGGTTGAAAGTGAAGCCTGTTCACTTTCGCCTATTGTTTTCTAGGTTCGAGGTTGAGTGGGACTCCCTTGCCTCGCTTGTATTGTTGCATTCATGCATTTTACTGTTTTACTGTATATATCTGTTATTGTTTCTGTTTCTGCCTATCCCGTAGGATCTCTGTTTCTCTCTGTGCAAGAGAGGAACATGATAGACACTAGGTCTTAACCCATGCATGATAACATTAGGTTAGTTTGATCCCCTTCGCAACCGTAGGTTAGAGTTCTGACTCTTCTTTCTCAAAACAAACAGAAAAACGCATAAAGATTTCAAACACAATAAAAGGCATTTCTTCCGTAAAAGAATGTGAACTCATCAAGACGTAATTTTTGTCCGCCGGGACCAGTAATCAAGAGACCCTTTTTCAGAAGGTATAAAATCAACCAAGGACAGACTTGTGTCACACATGGCCCGAACTACGTTTGCTCTGATCTTTCATGCTGTATGAAAGTACGTAGGCATAGGATGCGATATCCTAGCGAGCAACCTTCCCCTCCTTTCCCGTAGGTAGGCGAACTACGTTGACTCTGATTTCTCGTTCCAGACGGGAATACGTAGGCATAAAGTGCGATACTTTGCCGAGTCATTTTTATTTTCATTTTATTTTCCTTTTAACCCTTGACCTATAGTTTAGATAGAATAACAATCCATACCCGAAAACAAGCGTGGATCCCGTCGAGTACGACGGACGTGAGGGGTGCTAATACCTTCCCCTTGCGTAACCGACTCCCGAATCCAGGTTTTGGTTGCGACGACCATACCTTTCCCGTGTTGTGTGAGGTTTACTCTGAGCGTTTCCTTTCCCTCCCGTGGGATAAATAACGCACGGTGGCGACTCTTCTGTTCAGCCGGCGCCGATTTTCGCAGTAGCGACAGCTGGCGACTCTGCTGGGGATCCAACGTCCCCTGGCTGCTAAGGACTGCGATAGTTCTTATGCATTTGGGATCCAACGTCCCTTAAGAGAGTCAATCCTAGCGCTTGTTTTCCCGTCGAGGATTTTGTATGGAGTTATTTTATATTTCTAACCTTGTATTTTCAGCTTTATATATTGATTATTGTTGCTGTATCTGGGGTGTGACGGGTGTTCTGATATTGAGAGATAAGCCGGACCTGGGCTTGTGTGCACCTAGAATTAGAGTAGAAATTAGTGGGCGCCCGCTTGCTTTGCTTGCTTTGGTGTCCCATGAAATCTACACTCAGACGAGGTTCCTCTGGTTGGCCTCCTGCCCCTTCCTTTGGTTGGCGTGGGTTGCTGGTTAGTTGGATTGTCGACTCTGGGGACCGATCATTTGGAAGTTGGCTAAGTGAGGCCTCTTCAGGGATTGATGATGCCACTCCTTCTGGGAATCGTATCATCAACCCTGAAAGTCTGTGACGCCGACGACCGCATAGGATGCCGTACCTTGTGCCAGTTATAGGGCCACCCACCTGTGAGGGGATTCAGGGTTATGCAGGTAACTAGACCTTCAGACCACCGGTTTGTTTCTTGATCAGGATCCTGGATAGTTATGGAGGGTTCTAAGGTCTGTCAGAGACCAGGTGGAGATGTGTTCTAAGGTCTGTCAGAGACCAGTTGATGTGTTCTGAGGTCTGTCAGAGACTATTTGGAGAGTTCTGAGGTCTGTCAGAGACCAGTTGGAGATATGATTTGAGGTCTGCCAGAGACCATTCAGGTTATGATTATGGGGTCTATCAGAGACCAGTATTGGAGCTTTGTTTGAGGTCTATCCGAGACCAGGTTTGGATGACTTCTGGAGGGTCTGGGACTTTCTTGATATGGTTCAGGCTATTCAGCTATAGCTTTGGTCCCTGTTGCATGTTGCTTGCATTGCATTACTGCATATCCATTACCATTTGCATTTCACTAACGTGTGTCTGTGCTGCAGGTGCATTTGCATTTCCCTAGTTCTAGTGCCCGGACTTCTGAGTTGTGATCATGACTAGCTTAAGGAGAACGGTTGCTTACAAATTGCCTACTCCTGATATTGTTCCCTTACTTGGGTTGATCTCTCTCTTGTTGATGAGGGTATTCGTAGAAGCTTCCGGATGAGCTATGGTAGATTACTGAGATTGGTGTGTAAACCTACAGAGGTAGAGGTAGATGGGCTGTATGCTTTGATGCAATTCTACGACCCTGCTTTGAGGTGCTTTACGTTCTCTGACTTTATTATGGGACCAACCCTGGAGGAATACGCTGAGTATGTTGAGCTGCCCGTGCAGAACCAGGTTCCATTCATCCATTCTGGCGCCAAGCCCAAGCCGGAGGACTTGGCAAAAGCTTTGCATATTGATGCTTCTGAACTATTAACTACTGTTTCCCGTGGAGTTCCAGGCTTCTCACTCCAGTTCTTAGTTGGTAAAGCCCAGGAGTATGCCAAGAGCGGGTGCTGGGTTGCTTTCAATGTTGTGTTGGCCTTGTGCATTTATGGCATAGTCTTGTTTCCCAATATACCGGATTTTGTGGACTTCGACGCCTTCTACTTGTTTGCCGCTGGTAATCCTGTACCTACCTTACTCGGAGATCTCTATCACTCACTGCATTACAAGAATGAGAAAGGGAGAGGAAAGAATGTTCATCTTTGTGTACCCTTGCTGAGTATGTGGCTTGAGAGCCACCTTCCTAAGAGAAGATCTGTTGCAGGGGCTACAGTCCCGGTTGGTTGGCCAGAGCGCCTGATGAGGCTATCGTCGGAAGATATGGAGTGGTTTGATCGAGACCTGTTGGGATCCGAGCTCATCTTCAGTTGTTCTGGATACCCTAATGTGCCGCTGATAGGAAGAAAAGGGTGTATCAATTACAACCCTTCTCTATTCATTCGCCAGTTCGGATATGCACTGAAGAATCCACCTCAGGAGGAAGAAGTACAGGAATCTCTGTACTTCACAGGTGATTTGAAGGGAGAATTGCTAGCTGAGTTGCAACATGCCTGGACACGTATTAACCGCAAAGGGAAGCCACTGTTGGGTAAGAACGATTGCCAGGCTTATGCGCCATACCAAGTCTGGATCCAGGAAAGAGCAAGTCAGTTATTAATGCCATTTCCAGCTGCACCCGTCCTTGTTCCTATTCCGGCAGAAGAGCCAACTACTGTGTCTAGGGAAGCCTACGAGCAAGTTGTAAAGGAAAAGGAAGCCTTGATGAAGATCAACGAAGGGTTAGAGCAAGAGCTAGCTCAGGTACGCAGTGAGAAAAACAAGGCCGTATATGCTTTCCAACAACAAATCGAGCTATTAAACAGGCTAGGGGCTGAGTTGACTGAGGAAAAGAAAAAGCGCGAACGTCTGGGGCAAGAGTTCAGAAGCTCCCATGACATGCTGGAATCCAAAAAGAAGGCGCTTGACGCAGCACACCGAGAAATCTCCTCTTGCAATAAGACTTGGAATGCTACACTCACCAACAACAAGAAGAGGGAGGATAAGTTGAAGCAGCAAATCTCCGACCTCGAAGAGAAGTTGAAGTCTAGCATCAAGAAGTGTGAGGAAGAAGTGATGACCCGGTATAGTGTCCAGAATGCACTGAACAAGGCAATCAAATGCAGAATGAAGATGTGTCTCAAAAGCGAAAACTAGAAGATTGCTTCGGAGAAGCGACATGGGAAGAAACTGCCGGAGACGTGCGTCGTGTTCTTAAGAGAAGGAATCAGTTGGTAGAAGGACTGCTCACCCGACCAGGTCACCCAGAGACCAAGAGGTTGGTAGAAGAGTACCGGGCTTTTGAGAGCGTTTGATTATTTCATATATTCGCTTGTATGTTTTATTCGCATAGCGCTGACCATCACCAGGATTGTTGGATGAGGTCATGCCTTCCTATTGTACTCAGTGATATTGTACTCTTGGCTTATTGGGTTTCTCAGCAATATATGAGGCTTTCTATGATTCAGCTCCGATCTTTTTCCATTGTCAGCACTGTCACTGCACCGGCACCTTCACACTAGAACTGGGGGAATGAATCTCCCTAATGCACAGACACATTGCATTGCATTCATATTCATATTGCATTACAGGTAATCATCGGACGTTATCTTATTTCCTGCTCTGTACCAGGTACTTTTCAGGATTGCAGATCAGCACCCGCACCGCTATTCTACCCGCACCAACTGTCGAAGAATCATGGATCAAATGCAGAACGAGATGCAAGATGTGCGCGAGAAGCTCGCTCTCTTTATGCAGACCATGGAAGCTATTGCAAAAGGTCAGGAGAATTTGCAGGCCATGGTCCAGCCTCTGTTGGCCCGAAATGCTGGTCACGGTAATGAGGATCATCAGTCCGTACGGGTCGATACTGTTCATGGAGACGGCACTCCCACACCAGTGGCTCCGCCTGTAGTCAATATACCTGCTGCTAATGTCAACAACGCTACCGCTGCTGTGAATGGTAACGTCGGAGTTGGGAATGAGACTGTTGTCCATAACGTTGGGCTTGGTGATGTCAACTTGGGTGATAATATGGGAGGCAACGGCTTTGTCAATGCTGGATTCGGGTTCAATGATCAGGGATTCGATAATGCTGGGAAATATGGCTTTAATGCTCAAGGCTTTGGGCAAGATGGTTATGGGGTGGCCAATCAGGGCTACGGAGGTTTTGGAAATGGAAACGGCGTTGGGTTTATGGCTTTTGGTCCTGCTGGAGGAGTTCAAGGGTACGGCAACAGAGGCCGAGGTCCGGGGATGAATCAGATCAGGGCTGGACGTAATAATGGATATGATGGGTATGGAGCTGGGAATGGTATGTGGCAAGAAGATCAGCAGGAGGATGCTTTCTCCGGCGGAGGTTTCGAAGGGCCGATGGACGACTCCCAGAAGATCAGAATGCTAGAAGAGCAAATGAGGGGGGTCCTGAACCAAAGTGATGTAGGCTTGGACATGGCAACAATGGGTCTGGTACCTGGCTTGAGGGTGCCAATCAAATTCAAAGCTCCTACGTTTGATAAGTATAAAGGGGACACGTGTCCGAAAGTGCATGTGCGAGCTTATTACAGAAAGATGTTTGCATACTCCACTGATGAAAGAATGCTAATGCATTTCTTTCAAGATAGTCTGTCGGGTCCTTCCCTAGAGTGGTATATGGGGTTGGAGCCAACTAATATCAAGACATGGAAACAATTGGCGGAGGCGTTCGTAGCTCACTACAAGTATAACAGCGACTCGGCGCCCAATCGGGTCCAATTGGCGGGACTGTCGCAGAAGAAGGGGGAGAGCTTTAAAGAGTACGCGCAAAGGTGGCGCGATATGGCTGCCAGGGTACGTCCTCCCGTAGAAGACAAGGAAATGAATGACATGTTCGTCGGCACATTCACAGGCTTGTTTCATGACATGCTGTTTCACACGTCTCTGGCCAGTTTTTCAGACCTGATTCTGATGGGAGAAAAGATTGAGCGTAACATTAAGCAAGGAAAATTCCAGGTTGAGGAATCAACTGCATCTGGCAGTAATAGGAAGGCTTTTGGTGGGCGCCGTCAGGGCGAGGCAAGCGCAGTGTTTGGAGGCTGAGGCCGAGGCCGAGGCAGGGGACGAAACCAATATCATCAGCCGCAGCAGGTGGCGAGTGTTACTATCCCGTACCAGCAACAACCACTTCAGCAACAACAACCGTCTCAGCAGCAGCCAATGCAGCAGCAGCAGCCTCAGCAGGGGGCACAGCAGGCTCAGCGAAGATTCCAGGGTGGCAAACCGAGAAGAGTGTTTGAGAAGCCTCCCTCAACCTATGCAGATTTGTTGCAGACATTGTTGGGATTGAACCTGGTAAAGAAAAGAACTCTGGCACCGATAACGGGAGCTCCCCCGTTTGGTTACGATGCAAGCAGGCACTGCGAGTTTCATTCTGGGGCTCCCGGCCACGATATAGAGGGTTGCCATGCTTTTAAGCATGTTGTGCAGGATCTTTTGGACAATAAGACTATCAATTTCGGAACGGCAGGTCCGAATATAGTGCAGAAGCCCATGCCTAATCACGGGGCAAACGCCATTCTGACTGAGGAAGGGTTGAATCTGATTATGAATGTCGACGATTTGAAGACGCCGCTGGGCGAGATAAAAAGCAGACTGTTACAAGGGGGTGTTTACCCGGGATGTGACGAATATTGTTCAGAATGCTGGACCCTAGCTGGGGGGTGTGATGATTTGAAGAAAGGTATTCAGGCTTTAATTGATGGGGGCACATTGCAGTTCGACCGAGCAACAATTGAAGAGCCCGCAGGGGCAGTAGCAGATGATCAGAATGATGTGGCCACTGTAACGATTCCTCGAAAGACAATCACTATCGCAGCACCAGCTCAGCGACCACCGATCATCATAACTAAGGTTGGGCCGATCCCGTACAAGAACACGAAAGCAGTCCCATGGTCATATGGGTTGGAGGTGTATTGTGACGGGATAAAAATTGATGTTAATAAGCAGCCAGCCGAGACTGTGGGTAATGTTGTTGGTTCGGGAGGTATGACAAGGAGTGGTAGGATCTTTATATCCCCTGAAGTGGAGGCCGAAAGACTAGCAAAAGGAAAAGGGAAGATGATTGAGAATGTCCCAGTGCAAGCCAGTGACAAAGAATCGGCATCGAAAGACGTAGAAGAGTTCATGCGCTTGATTCGAAAAAGTGATTATAAGATTGTGGAGCATCTGCAGCAGACGCCGTCCAAAATATCTATCTTGTCATTGCTCCTGTGCTCGGAAGCTCACATAAATGCTTTGTTGAAGGTCTTGGATACTTCTTTTGTACCTCAAGACGTCTCCGTGAATCAGCTGGAAGGAGTGTTGGCACATGTGAATGCAGGCCACAGCTTGGGCTTTACCGACTTTGATTTGACCCCGAAAGGGAGAGATCATAATATGGCGCTGCACGTATCTGTCGAGTGTAGAGGATCAGTAATGTCGCATGTATTGGTCGACACCGGATCGTCCTTGAATGTGATGCCCAAGAAGGCGATGATGAAACTGGATGTTAGAGGAATCTTGTGCACGCCCAGCGACTTGGTAGTCAGAGCGTTTGACGGCACGCGGAGAACAGTCTTTGGATCGATCACATTGCCTCTACAGGTGGGGCCGGAGGTGTTTGCAACTGAGTTTTATATCATGGATATACAGCCTGCATACAGCTGCTTGCTTGGAAGACCCTGGATTCATGGGGCGGGGGCAGTCACGTCTACCCTACACCAGAAGTTGAAATATATGGTCGGAGATAGCGTAGTCACTGTATGCGGAGAAGAAGACATCCTGGTCAGCCATCTATCGTCATTTAAATATGTGGAGGTCGACGGAGAGATCCACGAAACACCCTTCCAGGCATTTGAAGGGTTGCGCATCAAGGACAAAGGTCCTGGGCCGAGCAAAGTGCCAGAGATAGTCGTCTCATCGTATAAAGAAGCTCAAGCTCTAGTGGAAGCAGGAGAAGCAAAGGGCTGTGGCAAAGTGCTGGACATTCCTGTGAAGATGGACCGGTTCGGGCTAGGATACCAACCGTCGTCATCAACTCCTTCCGTGGGGGCACCCCGTTTCAGAGGGCCAATCACCATCTCTGCCAGTGGAGTATGTCATGAAACCATCAACGCTGCTTCGGAGTCTGACGAAGGAGACAGCGACTGTGATATGGATGCCTGGATTCAGCCAAGCACGCCAGGACAAGGACTGTGCAACTGGTCTATTCAGGAGCTTGTTCCTGTGACTCTTAAACAGTAATGCTTTGCTTTATTAATTGTTGAATAATCTGATGTCTTGCCCGGGGCATCATGATTTGCTTAGGGTTGTGTTGTTATGAACATTGCGTGTTAATCATTAAATAAATGGCGTTTTTTCATGTGCAAATATTGTAATCCCTGTCTTTCTTGTTTTATATTTTTCAATAAAATGGCAACGGGGTTATTCGCTTTATATGCATTTTGAAGCACTTAACCATTCCTTTTGCAGGATAACATTTTCAGATGACATCGTTGAACCACCTATGACTCATCCCGACTTTGAGCACCCGGTATTTCAGGCCGAAGAAGAGGTTGTCGAAGATAGCGACGTTCCTGAAGAACTGTCTTGGTTGGTGAAGCAAGAGGAAAGAGCCATTCTGCCTCACGACGAGGTCATCGAAATTATCAACTTGGGGTCGGAAGGGGTTGAGAAGAATATTCGTATCGGAGCCGCATTGCAGAGTGATATCAAGCGAAAACTGGTTGAAATGCTCAGGGAGTATAATGATGTATTCGCTTGGTCATATGAAGATATGCCAGGGCTCGATACAGATATGGTGGTGCACCGCCTGCCACTGAAAGAAGAATGCCCGCCGGTCAAACAAAAGCTTCGCAGAACTCGGCCAGATATGGCAGTGAAGATCAAAGAGGAAGTCCAAAAACAGTGGGACGCTGGTTTCCTTGCTGTGACAAAGTATCCCTCATGGGTTGCTAACATCGTACCAGTGCCAAAGAAAGATGGCAAGGTTCGAATGTGCGTGGATTATAGAGATTTGAATAAAGCAAGCCCAAAAGACGATTTTCCACTTCCTCATATTGACGTGCTAGTTGATAATACGGCTCAATACTCTGTGTTCTCCTTCATGGATGGCTTCTCAGGCTATAATCAGATTAAAATGGCGCCAGAGGATATGGAGAAGACTACTTTCATAACGCCTTGGGGAACATTTTGCTACAAAGTGATGCCCTTTGGGTTGAAAAATGCTGGGGCAACATATCAGTGTGCGATGACGACTCTTTTCCATGATATGATGCATAAAGAGATCGAAGTTTATGTTGACGATATGATTGCCAAATCCCAGACGGAGGAAGAGCATCTGGTCAATCTGCTGAAGTTATTTAAAAGGCTTAGGAAGTTCAGGCTGAGGCTGAACCCTAATAAGTGCACCTTCGGGGTGAGATCGGGTAAGCTGCTGGGGTTTATCGTAAGCGAAAGAGGAATAGAGGTCGATCCTGCTAAAATAAAAGCAATTCAAGAAATGCCGACGCCTAAAACAGAGAAAGAGGTGCGCGGGTTTTTAGGGAGGTTGAACTACATCGCCCGGTTCATATCTCACCTAACGACCACGTGTGAACCACTATTCAAGCTGTTGAAGAAAGATCAAGCTGTAACGTGGAACGAAAATTGTCAAAAGGCGTTCGATAAAATAAAGAAGTATCTGCAGGAGCCTCCTATTTTGATACCCCCAGTGGCAGGTAGACCCTTGATCATGTATTTGACGGTTCTTGAGGGAAGCATGGGTTGTGTTCTCGGTCAACATGACGAGACAGGGAGAAAAGAGCATGCAATCTATTACTTGAGTAAGAAATTTACAGACTGCGAATCTCGGTATTCAATGCTGGAGAAAACTTGTTGCGCGCTAGCCTGGGCCGCCAAGCGTTTGAGGCAGTACATGCTGAATCATACAACCATGCTCATCTCGAAGATGGATCCTATCAAATATGTATTTGAAAAGCAGGCGTTGTCAGGTAGAATTGCCCGTTGGCAGATGGTCTTAACTGAATATGACATCCAATACATCTCGCAAAAGGCTATAAAGGGGAGTGTGCTGTCTGAGTATCTGGCGGAGCAGCCTATTGAAGAGTACCAATCGATGAGGTTTGATTTTCCTGACGAGGATATCATGTACCTAAAGATGAAAGATTGTGAAGAGCCGTTGCCAGACGAAGGACCAGAGTTGGGTTCCAAATGGAGGATGATATTTGACGGAGCTGTGAATGCTTACGGTAGCAGAATAGGGGCAATCATCACTACGCCACACGGGTCGCACATCCCGTTTACTGCCCGATTGACCTTTGCAGTTACCAATAATGAGGCCGAATACAAAGCTTGTATAATGGGGCTTGAAGAAGCCATTGATTTGCGAATCAAGAATTTAGACGTATACGGTGACTCAGCTCTGATGGTGAATCAGATCAAAGGGGAATGGGAGACGCGTCAGCCCAACTTGATACATTACATGAATTATGCAAGGAGATTGTTGCCTTTCTTCGACAAGGTTGAATTGCATCATGTACCGCGGGCAGAGAACCAAATGGCTGACGCCCTGGCCACTTTGTCTTCCATGTACAAAGTCAACTTCTGGAACGAGGCCCCCCGAATCATTATCTCTCGGCTTGACAGGCCAGCTTATGTATTTGCTATTGATGAAGCATCTGATGACAAACCATGGTATTTCGATATCCTTAATTTCCTGAAGAATAAAGAGTATCCGGCTGGGGCATCCAGTCAAGATCAGAAGACTCTCAGGAGATTAGCAGGCAATTTCTATTTGAACCCGGATGGCGTCTTATACAGAAGAAACCACGATTTGGTGTTGTTGCGTTGTGTAGACGAAAGAGAGGCAAAGCTACTCATGGAGGAAATACACGAAGGTACCTTTGGTACGCATGCTGGGGGACATGCTATGACAAGAAAGCTGCTGCGGGCAGGCTACTTTTGGCTGACCATGGAAACTGATTGTTTCAAGTTTGCGAGGAAATGCCACAAGTGCCAAATCTATGCTGACAAGATCCATGTGCCTCCAAGTCCTCTGAATGTGATGTCATCGCCTTGGCCATTTTCGATGTGGGGAATCGATATGATTGGAAAGATCGAGCCGACAGCTTCTAACGGGCATCGGTTCATCCTAGTAGCAATCGATTATTTCACCAAGTGGGTGGAAGCGGCATCTTATGCAAATGTAACGAAGCAAGTGGTGGCCAGATTCATCAAGAGAGATATCATTTGCCGATACGGGATTCCCGAGCGGATAATCACGGATAATGGTTCAAACTTGAACAACAAAATGATGAAGGAGCTCTGTCAAAATTTCAAGATCGAACATCACAACTCTTCCCCTTACCGACCCAAGATGAATGGCGTTGTTGAGGCGGCCAATAAGAATATCAAGAAGATCGTTCAGAAAATGGTGGTGACCTATAAGGATTGGCATGAGATGCTACCCTTCGCATTGCACGGTTATCGTACGACGGTACGCACATCAACCGGGGCAACCCCGTTCTCGTTAGTATACGGAATGGAAGCAGTGCTACCATTGGAAGTCGAGATCCCTTCTCTGAGGGTATTGCGAGACGTTCAGCTGGACGAAGCAGAATGGATAAAAGACAGGCTGAACCAACTGAGTTTGATGGACGAGAAGAGGCTAGCTTCTCTAGCATACGGTCGTTTGTACCAGAGCCGAATGAAGAAAGCGTATGATAAGAAAATACATCCGCGAAGCTTTCAGACGGGCGACCTTGTGCTGAAAAGGATTCTCCCGCCGCAAGCAGATCACAGGGGCAAGTGGACCCCCAACTACGAAGGGCCATACGTTGTCAAGAAAGTCTTCTCAGGAGGAGCATTGTTGTTGTCCACCATGGACGGTGAAGACTTTACGTCGACTGTGAATTCGGACGCAGTTAAAAAATACTTTGCTTAAAATTGACCCGCTGGACAGAAAAAAAGAGAGTCCAGGCAAAAATGGGGCATCCTGGCGAACCGAAAACAGAATGAAAGGTTCGGGCAAAAGCTAGGGATAAAATTGAAAAAATGTACACCCGCGAAGTTGAAAACCTACACTGGGCGGCTTCGGCAAAAAAGGGTATCCCGGTGAACTGAAAACCCGTAAAGGGCGGTTCACGCAAAAGTTAGGGATTTGAAAAGCAAATGACTGCGGTCCGAATTTGATATTGCACTGAGCATCAATGCGGGAGAATACACCAGGGAGGATCGGTTATCTGGTACAACCTTTTCAGAAGTATGAATACCGGGAAAAGCATTAGAGTCGGACGAGTCATAGGAGGATCAGTTCGTGGTGTTCATCTGCATCCCGTTGCCGACATGTGTACAAAGTTGATTTGTCGATATATTTATGCTTCTTGTGCATACTTGTATATTTGCTTTGTGTAGCTTCCTCTTTTCAGGAGTTACATTCCGTGTACAAACCCCGCCCATTCAGGGGCCCAATCAATAAAATACGTTATTTAGTACTTGACACTGTTCTTTACCGTTTTGTGCATGATTAACGCCTAAGCTTGATGAAACTAGCATGTGCATAACATCACTGGCCCTTGCCAACAGTTGCTAAAGCTTTGAATTAATTGAAAATAACGTCACTAACCTGAATCGACTTGGTTGCATAGATTTGTCTTGTCTTGTTTGTGTTGTTGCAGGTTTCATAGCCGTATGAGGAAGATGATCAAGAGACTGCAGTAATAAAAGACTCGACCCCCACGCAGGTCATGCATGTTCCTTACTGAAGAAGGATCGAATTCTCCATCTAGTCGTAGCCTATCCAAAAGGACGTGCTCCCGCAGAGTCGTTTATCCTCAGCAGAATTGGCGGTTCCAAGATTGTAGGCTGTATTCAGACAGTGTATCTCAAGCAGAGTGGTTTAGCCGCAAAAGATTAACATTTGTGAGTTGTATTCAGGCGGTTCACCTTTCCCCGCCGGGTCATTTACTCTCCCCCAGCGGATTCAATTGATTTTTCCCAAGAGAATCATCCCATCCCCAGCGGAATTCTCTTCTCAGCAAGTATTCCTCCCAGTGGAACTCAAAGATTAAGGCTCTCCCCGGCAGAGTTGGTGTGGGTCATGGCATTTATTTTGTCAAAATACCGTATGATATCCGTTCACTTTCCCGCAGAAGTTCAATCATACCAGGCGCATCTGCTGTTCCCCAGCAGAGTTATATGCCCCAGCAGGGTGGCCCTTCAACAAGGTGCTGGGTCAAGTTCCCGATTTCCCAGCTGAATCGACTTCATCTGCCCAGCATTTATTTTGCTGGAATGATTCTGTAGCACCTGGCTATCCCCAGCGGAGTTGGCATTATTTTCAGCATTTATTTTGCTGAAGCAGCTCCTATGCCCAACAGTTCGAGTCTGCATTCGCATCAGCATATAGTGTCATACTTGTATTAACCAAAGAAAAGCGTAGCATTTCCATGTCGAATGGAGCATTGCATCATTGATAAACACATGCATTGTGAAACATAAACTAGGTTGGCTAACCGTTTGTTCCAAGTATTGTTTCTCTTGCAGGAAGAGAGAGCCCTTGCTCAGGAGAATCAATAAACATTCAGGATCTCGACGTGAGACATCCGACGAAGTGTCAGCCTTGGCACTACTCCCCACAGAGTCAGCAGGATAAGTTTCTCCTTATCCCCAAGCAGAGCTATTGGTCATCAAAGGATTCATGAATCAGGATTTCAGAGGCTACCGCCGGTTATCAGAACAGGCGTCCGGAAGTTTGGTTTCCAAATGTCCCCAGTAGAGTCAGCCTCAAAGTTGTTGTAACGTCAGTGATAAGAAATTTGCGGACCAATGGAAGGATGAGACCTAACGCGGACAATTTTATTGACGGGTTTTCTTTGTGCTAGAGAAGATTGTTGGAATGTGGAGTCCTGACGTGGACATTTCCTCGAGTTGACGATGTGTGTTAATCCTGACGTGGACAGGATCGAGTTCTCGGTATTGATTGAGTGTGGAGTCCTGACGTGGACAAGATTGATTACCCTTCGTGTTGGTGTCTTGACGTGGACAATTTATTTCCAGCAGATAGCTTTATTCGTAATGGTGAAATGTGCGTCCCGACATGGACGTTTATAGTTCTTTAAGATGACAAGATGCGAGAGTCCTGACGTGGACAAGTTTATCCTTCTTTGTGTTGTGGGCAAAGTGGGAGTCCTGACGTGGACAAGTCTTATTTCCCCAGCAAGTCAAAGACGCGCAGGTCCTGACGTGGACAAGTTCTATTACTTCAGCGGGTCAAGAGGTGAGTCCTGACGTGGACAAATCAAGATGAAATGTGAGTCCTGACGTGGACAAGGTTATTCCTTACGAGGAAAGAGAAGCTTCAGTTCCTTACGTGGAAAAGCAAGTTCAGTCCTGACGGGGACAGACGCAGAAAAGACGAGTTGTATTCCTAACGGGGAAAGATGAAGATTCCTTACGTGGAAAGTTTGAAAATGATGATTCCTTACGTGGAAAGATTGAGTCCTTACGTGGACATATCAAGAGCGTTCCTTACATGGAAGGAAAATGGTTTCCTTACGTGGAAAGACGAGTTTATTCCTTACGTGAAAAAATTGAGTCCTTACGCGGACATATCAGGATTGATCGCCAACGTGGATAGAAGTTGATTCCTAACGTGGAAAGAAGTTGATTCCTGACGTGGAAAGAGAAGTTGTTTCCTCACGTGGAAAAGTTTAGTCCTGACGCGGACAGATCAAAGAAGTTATTCCTAACGTGGAAGAAGGAGATGGATTCCTTACGCGGAAAGGTGAGTCCTAACGTGGACGATGTTATTCCTAACATGGACGATGTTATTCCTAACGTGGAAGAGTTTATTCCCAATGTGGACGATTTATTTCTGACGAGAAGGCAGACGAGCCATCCCCAGCAAAGTTATTGAGGCTCTCCAAATCGACGAAGCAGGCGTCCTGACGTGGACAGTGTTCTGTCTCTGCGATGATAGAATCTTTTTCAGAACGATGAAAATAATCCCTAGCACGGTCGCGCGAGACCAGTGGGTTGTCATAACAGTCAGATTCAGCTGATGAATGTCGTTCCCCAAGCAGGAGCACATTTTATTTCTGCGGTTGGCAAATTTCTGGTTTCATTGGTATTCAACTGTCTCGTACCGTGAATGTCTGAAGGCTCCGGGCTCTTCACCCAATCGGGTCCAAGTCGCTTGAATAGGGGCAGCTGTTGCACCCTAAAATTTGCTCAACCTTATTCACTTGGTTTATGTTTCAATTGCATTAGCACTTGCATAAAGAGTCATGTACATAGCCTAACCATCTGCATAGCATAAGCATAGCAAGTCATTCAACAGGGGACCAAGCATTATTCTCATCTCTAGAGGCCTATCCAGAGGTTATTATCCTAATTCAATCTCATTCAAGTCATCAGAAAAGAATTTGAAAGCAGGGAGTTCAATGGATCAAGCATTGAGTATATCTCCTAACTGAGGGTGTCTGAGGATCAACAAGGGAATCATGAGTTATGAATTGAGAGCAGGGGAGTATCTAGACATCTTGGAGGACTTAGAAAGTCATTTGGAGAAGAAAACAAGTTGTTGATGTGATCACAAGAATTGCAGTTGAAGACAGTCAACTAGGGTTTCATCTGGGTCAACCCTGGGTCAACTCTAGGTCAATTGACTGATTGAAAGGCATTAAGGTCTATTGGAGAGATTTGGGGTTCATCATTTGACATGGAGAATAAGGATATGTTGTTATGCTAAGAAGAATTCAAGAGAAATCAAGGAGAAGAGGAGTTTCTAAATTAGGGTTTCTGTGTAAAATCCCCTAGTTTAGGTCAAATTTCCAAGCAAGATAAGTCAAAATTCAAGCTTCAAATGGATCCTTGGCCAACATGGAACTTGTAGAGGATCTCAAGACCTTTAATTTGAGTGGTGGAAGACATCAAGGAGATTTATAGAACTCAAGTTATGGTTCTTGCAAGTTACAGGTCATCTGAGGTATCTGAAATTTTGTCTGTGAAAGTGACTTGACTTCCAAGCAATTTTTACCCCTCAAGGAGATTTCAAATGGATTTCTGGTCAACATAATAATTGTTCCTTATTGTCTTAGCTTTCTAGAATGGTATGGTATGCCTTCATATGATTTGGGGAACTCTACTTATGGTCTTGGCAAGCAAAGGGTATTTTGGTCATTTGTGAATTACAGGTCATTTTAACCTATGCCCAAAACTCATACAAGGAGGCCTCAAATGGAAAAACTTACAACATCAAACTTGCTCCAAATGACATTTTGAGTCTAGAAAAGTGACCATTAGATATTGGAAAGATTCATAGCACAAGGTTTCAAAATTGTTGAATTTAATGAAGAAAAATGGACTTAAAAATGAGATTTTTCATATCTTGGCCAAATGAAGCAAAATTATAGGTCATTTTGAATGGAAAGGGCACTTTAAAGACATTGGATAAAGTGGAATTTTGAGTTTAGTTCATAATTTGTGAGTTATCCATGGTTGCTTGCAATGTAAGAAACATAATCAAAATCCAAGGGAATTTGTGCAAGGGAAACTTCTCCAAGTTTCTAGGAGGTTCTAACCTCATCTATATATTCATGCAAGATGGTTCATGCCATGGTTGGTGATTCCATTTGTTCAAAACCCCAAATTTTCCACACTTTCTTCAACTTGCATAAGCTTCACAAACTCTCCATAATCTCCCTCAATTCTTACATTTGTGGATTGAATCTTCATCATCATCATTCAAACACCATGATTCACATCAAGAAAGGGCTGAATTGATCAAGAATTGTACCATTCATCATCTTTTGCCAATTTGCATTTTCTATCCAAACTCCATTAAAGCTTCATCTACCATTCCAATTTCTGTTATCATCATCATCCACCATCATCCTAGAGTATTTGGCAAAGGATAGTGGAAGGAATTCGTGGCTGGAAAAGGAGATCCAAGTTCAAACTCCAACTTGCATGAAGAGTGGAATAGAGTGATTCACAAGGATTGATCAAGAACCATTGCAAACAGAAGCACACACACTCATTGAAGATCACTTTCAGCAAGTATCAAGGCTTGAATTGGAGTCTAACCACCATTGCCATCATCACTTGCAAGGTATGCATAATCTTTCGAATCTCCTCATTTATGCTGTTGTAGATCATGTGGTTAGGATAGGAGTGCTTAGAAACCATAGGAAATTAATTCTTGAAACTTAGGGAGAGTTATATGGAGTTTGGTGGCAGAGTGGTGGAACTTGGATGAGCAAGAAAACCTAGTTTAGGGGATGATAATCATGAAAGATGAGCTCAGAATAATCAGTACAATGTGGTGAGCGCATTAGGATGAAAATTGGCAAGGTTTGGTTGAGTTGATCACAGGTGCAAAGATTGAATCCCAACTGTTATACCTATCGAATTAATGTATAGGCTGAGTTTTAGAAGGAGGCAACACCATGGCTGTGTAGAGGGAGAGTTTTAGAGCATTTTTGGTTTTTGAATCTCATGATTTCATGGAGGTATGAGAGAGAACAGAGGGATGGAAGTATCGTGCATGGGGATAATTTTCTGAAAACCCTAGCTGACCAAGGAAGAAGATGACTGTGTGCCGTTGGATTATTCAAAACATTGGACTTTTTAATCTGATCGAAGGGCTGTGGTTTAAAGTCAAATACGGAGGGAAATTTTCAAATATGAAACGCACCGTTTCATTTAGAGGAGGGAAATGGGCTCAGATGGCTATTGACACCCCCGCGCGTATGAAGCCCAATCATTTGAACTTGATCTTCTTACTTTTCTCACCCCCTCCATCTATTTCTTTATATTTTCTTTTTATTTTCTTTACACTTTTCATGCATTTTCTAAAAATCATATAAAATGGAAAAAACATTATTTTTAATTCAGTATTTTTGCATTATTTTCTTTAAGGAGTCTAGAAAATTATAAAAAATAAAAATTGCATTTTATTTTTTATTTGATATTTTTCCCATATTTTCTAAATAAATAGCATTTTAAATAGTTTCATTTCATACATGATTTTGTTATTTTTTGTTCTATTAGATGCTTCAATATTTTTCACCCATTCTTTTTAGGTTGTTTAGTTTAGACATTAAACTTGTAGATACAATTTAGTTCCCATTTTTAGAAATTAATTTTAGGTGTTTAGTTTAGGTGTGAATAACATGAACAAACTAGGGTTTTAGGTGATGACTTAGGAGAATTAATTCACTTCCCTTAAGACTTAGAGATTGAATAGGTTAGCTATGGGACTATAGGGACTATGGGTAGTTATTAGATCCCCTCAGAAAAAGTCAGGATTCCCCTACTGCTATTAATGTACTGTATATCTGATTGACTGGTGTGGTGTGCCCTCTGGGGATTATTGCTTGCTTGCTTGGGTATTGGGATTGTCTGGGGACTTGGGAGAGCTGAAGACTTGAGGAGATGAAGGCCATTGGAGATCCAGACTGAAGTCCAACTTCCATAGTTGAAGAGAAGTTTCTTGCTAGCAGCTGTTGAGGAGACTAGGGTTTAGGAGCTAGGCAGAGCTCTAGATTAGAAAGCTTGTTTCTCAAACATGGATTGCCTTGTCTGCATCCATTCTTCTCTGTGATTCAGAGTCTCTCTAAGACACTCACCCCCTTCCTTTGGAAGGCTTGGTGATAGTGTCTAAGAGATAGAACTCTTGAGAGAAAATGTCATATGTGTTAGAAGCAGTCTGTTCATCACCCTTGGTAGTCAACTGATTGCTTAACACCCAATTCACTCTTGTTGACTGATGTTTCTCCTGAAGATTGAGACTTGAAGAAAAGCCATTGTAGATGGAAGACTGATGATCAGAGCCCTTACCTGAAGGCCATGAAGATGGAGATTGATGCTTGTTGAAGCCTGTAGCTGATTGGAGATTACTTGGAGCCAGATGTTGATTCAAAGCTGCTGAAGCTGTTTGTTTTATTGCTGTATTTCATTTCTGCTGTATTGTTTAGTTTTTCTGTTTGTATTGTTTGCTGTTTACCCTGTTGGGTTGAAAGTGAAGCCTGTTCACTTTCGCCTATTGTTTTCTAGGTTCGAGGTTGAGTGGGACTCCCTTGCCTCGCTTGTATTGTTGCATTCATGCATTTTACTGTTTTACTGTATATATCTGTTATTGTTTCTGTTTCTGCCTATCCCGTAGGATCTCTGTTTCTCTCTGTCCAAGAGAGGAACATGATAGACACTAGGTCTTAACCCATGCATGATAACATTAGGTTAGTTTGATCCCCTTCGCAACCGTAGGTTAGAGTTCTGACTCTTCTTTCTCAAAACAAACAGAAAAACGCATAAAGATTTCAAACACAATAAAAGGCATTTCTTCCGTAAAAGAATGTGAACTCATCAAGACGTAATTTTTGTCCGCCGGGACCAGTAATCAAGAGACCCTTTTTCAGAAGGTATAAAATCAACCAAGGACAGACTTGTGTCACACGTGGCCCGAACTACGTTTGCTCTGATCTTTCATGCTGTATGAAAGTACGTAGGCATAGGATGCGATATCCTAGCGAGCAACCTTCCCCTCCTTTCCCGTAGGTAGGCGAACTACGTTGACTCTGATTTCTCGTTCCAGACGGGAATACGTAGGCATAAAGTGCGATACTTTGCCGAGTCATTTTTATTTTCATTTTATTTTCCTTTTAACCCTTGACCTATAGTTTAGATAGAATAACAATCCATACCCGAAAACAAGCGTGGATCCCGTCGAGTACGACGGACGTGAGGGGTGCTAATACCTTCCCCTTGCGTAACCGACTCCCGAATCCAGGTTTTGGTTGCGACGACCATACCTTTCCCGTGTTGTGCGAGGTTTACTCTGAGCGTTTCCTTTCCCTCCCGTGGGATAAATAACGCACGGTGGCGACTCTTCTGTTCAGCCGGCGCCGAT
Source organism: Lathyrus sativus (assembly GCA_963859935.3). Taxonomy (NCBI): domain Eukaryota; kingdom Viridiplantae; phylum Streptophyta; class Magnoliopsida; order Fabales; family Fabaceae; genus Lathyrus; species Lathyrus sativus. The sequence goes on from OZ012740.1 coordinate 499,024,253, forward strand.
TTTCGCAGTAGCGACACCTACTGCCGAGGTCTTCTGGGAATCTACTGCCGAGATTAATCAGGAAGTGTAAGATGTTCGAATGATTGTCGTTGTAGACTGTAAATGTAGTTCTTTGTAGAACCCTGTAGATGTAGTTCGTTGTAGAACCCTGTAGATGTAGTTCATTGTAGAACCCTGTAGATGTAGTTCGTTGTAGAACCCTGTAGATGTAGTTCGTTGTAGAACCCTGTAGATGTAGTTCGTTGTAGAACCCTGTAGATGTAGTTCGTTGTAGAACCCTATAGATGTAGTTGTAAAGTTTCACCGGGGATCTTCAGAAGAGATGTGCGCCAGTTGAGTTGTAAAGTATGTCTTCTCAAATAAAGGGATACTATTGTCATAAGCTTATTCAACTTCTCCAGGGAGATGTCACTTGATGGAAACAAACTTGTGCGATGAACTCATTGGGGAGTGCATTCCTGCGGAGTATCCTGTTGTAGTTGTAAAATATTCTGTGAGCTCTCAAATAAAGAGAGATGTCTTGTAACCGTCTTCTTTGATGAATCAATAATGTTGAAGGACCCAATGGAGGGTAAATGATCTGTCTTGTAGAAACTGTTGTTCGTCGTTTTGAATAAGATCCTGATCAAAACGAGTTGCTCAAATAAAGAGATAGATGTAGATGTTTGAGAAAAATTTGTTGAAGAAGTGTCTGTCTTCATGAATACTCTTCCTGGGGAATAGGGTGCAAAATAAATGCACACTTAATCCATGTTCAAAGGTTTTAGACGTCCACGATGTGATTGCCAAAAGACCGAATTTCGATTCGGGAAGTAGCCGAAAAGAAACTGTCAAGTAAGACTTGACCATTGAGGTGTGAACTCAAATGGAATTGTACTAAAATAACCGTCTTCCACGAGGGTTGAACTTCATGGGGAAAATGAAACATTATGCTCTTTCTGCCTAGGGTTGACAACTCTAATTGGAGGGATAAGACACACCCATACACCTAGGGATAACTATAGTCAAAGCGGTAGAATAAAACAAATGCAAAGAATGCAAAAATGCACATGCCGCGCTGTCTACGTATATGTTATGCGTATGCCTATGCTGACGAGACAAACAGAAAGAGGTGATCGGAGATGAAATAAACATCTCGGGATAAACATCTCGACCAATCTTCGAAAATGGAAGTACCACTGGGGATAGACGGAGAACCAGATATAGGATCCCAATCCTGCTTCAAAGCTTCAAAAACTTCAATTGGGGGAGTAGAGAAACACTCCACTCGGGGATATAACAACTTGATCTTGCTGAAGAGATTGTTGAGATGAATCAAAGCCATTCTGAGGTTTTGAAGGGGATAAAATAAATATCCATTTCAGTGGGGAAACCTGGATAACATAGTTGCTGAATATGTCGTAGAAACTTCATGGGGATGAAATAAACATCCGCCTCGCTTCAAATTTTCAAATGCCCCAAGTCTATGGTTGAAGACACAACATCTAGAGAGTATTTTACGGAAAACTTGATGTCCAAATGCTCCACTGTTTTCAAACTCTCTAGAGATTCCCCGGATCTCGACGTAACTGCCCCTGATTGGCGGTATAACTGAGTCAACCAAGACTGGTACGGATCGAACCTCTTGAAAAATAACTTGCCCCAGGTTGGCAAAGTCTTCCAGTTCATCAAAGTCCGTTTGTAATCTTTCTAAGATGTCAAGCGCATTTAGCAAGTCAGAAATGTTAATTTCGAAACAGGTAATGCAACACGTTTGTCTTGAAGTTTTTTTTAAAAGAGATATCGCAATAACTTGTGATCGAAACCACTAGTTAGGATATAAATTAACATTATTTATAAAGCCGATTAAATTTGAGCATAGCTCAAGGAGTCAGGAAACAATATCTCATCGGGTACGCTTTCGAATTAAACCTTACTTCAATTAGGACTTTAAGGGTCGTTAGGCTTTGTTTATGACTTGTAAATAAAGGGTTAGTATATTTGTGCCCACCCAATTTTTGAAAGATGTTTATTTTTTTGATGATACCCTGCCCCAGGCTAAAAACGAGGTTTCGGTTTGGGAGAAAAAACAAATCTTTTCTCAAGGCTTAAAAAAAAGAGCTTAACTATGTTGGTGTTTAGATGGCTGAAATAATGCCTTACATCACCAGTAGGGTTCTTATTCGAAGCATACAACAAGGGATCATGTGTTTTACTTCATCATCCTCCTTCCAATTATTCACCAAAGTGAGAAAAATTGGGTAAAAGTCGGTGTTATAAATTATTTTGAAAAAAAACAATTTGAGTGAAAACGAATGGATTTCTTCAAGACAAACACTTATTGCATTACTTATTCAAAATAATAAGTTCTTACATGCCAAAAATACTTTTAATCAAAGAAACAAAAACACGAAAGCAAAAACAAAGTGAAAAGCCGGACAAGCCCTTTTATTATGCCTTGAAATGAAGAGGCTTGCAAAATCGTCTGATGTGTAGTCTTGATAACCTTGGATCATGCTCTCGGAGGATGAACCATGTTAGGGCTAGGATTAGAACCTTCAAAGGATAAGATTCCGCTTCTAACCAATTCTTGAACGTCTGCCTTCAAACCATAGCAGCTCTCAATGTCGTGGCCAGGAGCACCTTGATGATATGGGCAAAATTTGTCAGCTTTGTACCAGTACGGGAGTTTCTCAGGTACTTTAGGTGGAGCTTTTGTCTGGATGTGACCTCTCTGAATTAAGACTGGAAACAGGTCAGCATATTTCACAGGGATGAGATCAAACCGATGAATTACCTCTCTTGGAGTATCCAGAGGCATCCTCTGATACCTTTTCCGAAGCCGTCGATTCTGTGGTTGATCTGGAGAAGCCAACTTCTGCTTGGGAGGTGGTTGTTGTTCGCGCTGAGCGGGCATTGCATACTGATGTTGAGGACGGGGTACCGGAGCTATGAATTCTCTGGAAGGTCCACTGTCATCTTCATTGTCTGGGGCTATACCCAAATTGTGGTGGTATTGCTTCACAAAAGCAACATCTAAGTCTTCCCAAGACTGAATGTGGTTACTTTGCAGCTTCATGTACCACGTCAAGGATGTCCCACATAAACTTTCTTGAAAGCAGTGAATCATCAGCTTGTCGTTGTCAATATAAGCAGTCATCTTTCGACAAAACATTGTCAAGTGGTATTTTGGACAACCGATACCTTTGTAAATTTCGAAGACAGGCATCTTGAACTTTAGAGGAATAATTACACCTGGAACTAAACACAGTTCATGAGCACTAAGACCTGATGTGGTAGCTCCTCTCATTTTCTTCACTTGTTCTTGGAGACCACGAAGTTCTTTCTCCATTGTTATGAATCTAGGATCGTCCACTCCTTTCTCAGTAGGAGTGTTTTGAGGATCAACAAACAGGTTGTCTTGCGAAGGTTGAAGTTGCACAGGGACATCCACTTGTTGCACAAAGTCGTTGGAGGAATAGTCGAATGTCGAATCAGTCCTTACTTTGAAGCTAGTCATGTGATCCATATCTTTCGTTCTCTTTGCTATCCTTCAATAATACTTCGAGCTTGGTCAGATGGTCGAGATGTCAATTGACAGACAAAGACAGAAGACCAGAATGAGGACGCAACGGAGAGACATATGCATATGCAAAAATGCTAAATGCAAGGTGCTAATGCAGGAATGCAGAATGCAGAAAAATGAAAGGTTTCATGGAACTCAAGTTCTTATAAACGTTACAGAATACCATAAAAATTCATTTGTTATTTTTTGATAATGGATTAAAGGGAAACATTCTTATAAGAGTCCTTACTTAATAGCTAAATAAAAGCTAAGAAAGTCCTAAGGAAGTCCTTCAATGCGCTTGTTGATTTGTCCCTCCACTTGGATCTATAAGTTTTGTTGATGATCGACGTCTAAAGATTTAATTTGATAGAGGAAAATAAATCCTCCATCTCTTCTTTTGTTCTTGTTAGAAGGTGAGAAATGAATCCCTTGTTTGTTTGGATCTCCAATGATAATGAGAGCCCTTTGTACTTCTAATGATCCTCCATGATAAGGGAGTCTTTTGTATTTGAATTTCCTTCAATCTGAGTTCCTACTTCCTTAGGCCATCCAAGTTAGGACTCTTAAAAGAATATTTCAAAATATTTTCTTTTGTAATCCTTATTGGTTCTATAATGTTTATAAACTAAGATTTCCATGAAACCTAATGTAGTATGATGCTCTATGAATGCAACAAACACAAGTAAGCACATAAGGGCACACAAAGATAAAACAAACAAGGGAGACCCTAGGTTTGCAACGAGCATGGAGCAAAGGGTATACCCATTCCCAAAGGTTTATGGACTAAAAGATGGATTGTACCTGCAGAACAAGGTTCTAAAGAGGTTCCCAAAGTCCTTAGCCCATCTTTCGGATATTATCAATTTCTCAACTAACTCGAGGATTAATGATATCCTCAAGAGAACTTCTTTTGAGTGTAGCATCGCGTAGCACTATTTTGGGACTTACTCCCTCATAGCCTCGCACTACATCCTAATAAAGGCCAAAATGGAGTTAAAGGTAACTACGGTCCTTAGTATCATGGACTCCAATTGAGAATAGTAAAAGTTTTTACGACTAAACTCGTTCAACCGAACCATTTTCAAAAGGGTCTCAACTAAGCGGGATTCTCGAATCAACTTAGTCGGGACTCACTCCCTATAAGCCTCATCAAATATATCACCATCCTATCTTAATTTCTCTCAAGTCCGGGTGTAGGACTTTGTCTCACCACTCAAGGATAATAACCCAAAAGAAATAAAGAACACAAATAAACAAGTAAGAAAGTAGGCAGATATAAAGCAATAAATAAATAAAGCAAGATAGGGAAACCCACTGAGGGTCCCCAGTGAAGTCGCCATTTCTGTCGCGGTGAAAATTGGATACCAAACTATTGATTAGTTTGAATCTTTAATTCATTTTGCAACCGAACTTTGATTTGTCCAAAGGAAGGGATAAAGATCGAAATTCCCACAATGCAATGCAAATACAAGGTTAGAGAGTTATAGGTTCGAGGTTGGTTAAACTTAGGGAAGGTACTAGCATCCTAAGTTTCTGTAGTACTCTACAGGAACCTTTTGTTTTATGTTTGTTTATTGCTAAGTGTTTATCTGCTTAATGGTTAAGAGACCTAGTGGTTTATTTCTAAGTATACTCGATAAGATGTCGCATCTTATGCCTACATATCCTTACGGGAGTGGAATCAGAGTACTTGTAGTTCCCCTAAAGGGTTAGAGGAGTTCTTTGACTGTGGTCAAAGTTCCTACAGGTTTAGGGTAGTTGTTTGATTGGGTTTAGAAGAAGAGGTGAGTCTTCATGTTAAGGGAGATATGACCGCCACAAATGTAAAGGGGGTTGTAGGAAAATAGTCTTTGCATCGTCTTAAGAAAAGGGCTTAGGTACTCGGATTGTTTGACGAGTATGCCTTTATCGCTCTTAAGGCAAAGTTCCTACATGTTTGATTGTATTGTTGTGGGGGTGGAGATTATATCTCACTTAAGATGATTAACATCTATTCTCTAATGTTGAAAAGTTTGTATTGTATTGCTGTTTGTTTTGTTTTCCTATGTTGCAAAGATAATAGTCCTTCCTATGGGGTAGGATCTATCCTAGAGATCGACTTGAATGGGATCAAGGATCAAATGGGAGAATGATGCAAATGAGATGCACTACACACAAGTGTTGACTTATGTGTAGGTTTTTCCTTTGGACGGGATGCGATGCGATAATATAAATTGTGGTAAATGTAAATAGCGGTAAAGTAAAGCATACACGTACGCATGAAAGCGCTAAGTGAGTGTGCGAATGTGTCGTGAATGTGAGTGTGAGGTGCGAATACGGGAGCGTGCACGATTGGATTAAGTTGTAGGATATTGATTTTAAGAGAAATGTTGATTTAAGTTGAATCACTTAGTTTAAGAAAAAGTTGTATTATTTGATTTAAGAAAAGTGTTGACTTATTTAGGAGGGATTGATTTTAGAGAAATTATAAAAGGATGAATTGGTTTTAAGAAAGAGTTGTAATAAGAGATTTGGAGTTGACTAGGTCGGAAAATAAATTGTTTTAGATTGTTATAAAAGTTCTGTTATTATTATTAGACAAAAGTTCCTTTTAAACTAAGGGAAGGGATTTATTATTTTTGAAGTTATTTCAAATATTAAGTGAGTTTTTTTTTAAAAAAGGTTTTTATTGTAAAAGGACAAATTAAATAAAAGTGTTATTATTAAAGTTTTAAAGGATATTATGAAATAGGTAAAATGCAAATGATTTTTAATTATTAATAAAATAAATTATTTCTTAAAAGGTTTTTTTTTTAATAAATTATTATAATAATAAAAGGATATTATGAAAAGTTAATTAAGAAGTTAATTTAAAAAAGTTAATTTAAATAATAAAAAAAGCCAAATAATTAAAAGGTTGATTTAAAAAAGAAGTCGTTAGTGCAATTTTTTAAGAAAAAGTTTAAGGTTAATCTAATTAGATTAATTAAGTTTGGGATTATTTGATTAATGAAACAGATAATGGTTTAATTGGGTTAAGTAGTTAGATTAGAATAATTAAGTGGATTAAGGGGGATTAATTAAGGTTAAGGGGGTGGTTTAGTAGTTAACGAAAGGATTAGGGGGTGTGTGGTATGTGTGTGTTTAGTGAGTGTGGTGTGTGCGGGTGATCAATGTTACAACACAAATTAACCAGAAAATACAAAAAAAAAACCCTAATCCTAAATCTAATCCCCTCCCAAATCGCCGATTTCCTCTCCCTCTTCTCATCTTCGCTCGATCCTTCCGTCATCTTTTCTCCTTCCCCTCTTCGTATTCAGTGTTACCTTCTTTCTCCTCCTTCTTGATTCTAATTCGCAACCTGTAAACTTAAAAGAAAAAGAGAAACCTCAAAAAGATCCAAACGAAAAAAACAGATTCACGAAGTTACCGAAGATGAGAGTCGGCTGTGATTTGCGGATCGTAAAGATTGGTGGCTGTAGTGGACTCCGAAGGACTTGACTAGATCAAAAACGGCGACATCAACCACGAAGATAAGTTCATTCTTCCACCTCTGGTTTATGTGTTAGGGTTTTCCTGAATTTGTCTTCTATGTGTGATTTTAGGTGTATTTTCGAATTTCTGAGTGAACCTCTTTTGGTTGGTTATTCTGTGGATTTCTGATGTTTCGGATTGGGATTTTGTTCTGGGTTCCTTTTACGATGATCCCCCTAACTGATGTTTTTTCTTCTCTCTTATAGGTGTGTAAAAAAACTGACTTGAATTGCTGATTTGAATGCACGGTTGGCCTGTCGGTTCTGCTTTTGGTAAGGACACAATACCTTCCAATGCACTTTCAATTTACTACCGATTCTGCGTTCTTGAATTAATGAAATAATGAGAATCTTTCCTATTTGACAGGAACATGTTTGGGCTGGTTATAGAAACCTTGATTTCATGTTCTGATATGTCATAATGTTTTTTAATGACTTTATGATGATAAAAAGTTTCTTGTTTGGCCTTGATATGTTTCTGTTTTGGTTTGAATGTGTCGAAATTATTTAGGTAATATCATAACTTCAAATTCGTTTCAATCTTTGGTTTTCAATACCGATTGAATAACTTGATCATCTGTTTCCTTTTTCAGTTGGATTGGTTTTATATGTCGTCACTACGACATGATTCCCTCGTTAACCTTTGATGACTTTGGTAGCAGTTCTTTGGGACAAGACGACAACTTCAACCAGGATTTGGAACTAATGCTTTGTCTCAATTTACTTTACATGTGCTTGTTGCAACTTTGGCATGGTGAACCGTATGACAAAGAGGAGTCTTAAGTTTCAGCACTTGTTATTCTTGGAGTGACTTATGCAGCTGGTTTAGTGGTCTAAGATTGTATAAACGAAGTCTCAGTCTCTTGTCCTTGTCTCAGCGGCATTGTAGCGGTGTTGAAAAACTCTCATCCAGATTGGTCCCCGGCTGCAGCTTATGCATTTGTGACTGGTGCTCGCTGAAATGTACTAATGTGTTGATGCTGAAATACTGATGTGATGTGCTGATGCTACTTGCAGGTGATGTTGTGGCTTGCTGCTGATACGTTTGCAGCTGGTGCGGGAATACCGGCAGTCGACGTTATGATGTTGCTGATGTTCTTTTGTACTGCTTGCTGTTGGTGTTTGCAGATGGTGGTATTGCAGGATTGAGAGGGATTTGCTCTGGTTGGTGAGGAGGTGAAAACTGCAAAGAACCAGTGAGGATACCACTTCTGGTATGGTTTGGAAATGTAGGGTTCAGAGGTAATTCGGTTCGTAATTCCTCAGCTTGTCCGTGTTCATCTTCTGAACTTACATATCATTGTGCATAACTTTGGATTTTCAGCAGGTTTGGGGAAGCGTGGCCGCTGCGGAATCAGAATGGAACAGGGAGTCTTGGTATTCCAACATTAATGATGTGTTATGAAGCTTAGCTTTCAAACACAGAAATCCATTAATGAAAAACAAACCAAGTAAATTAATCAAAATGCCCTTGTCTTTGCAGCGGTGTAGATACCGACGATGGGGCGTAAGTTGTGGTGCTGTCGCCGATGCCGAGGCTGAACGAGCTGGATGTTGCTGATAATGGAGTCTGAATGGATTTCCTGAAGTTCTTGCCAACAGAGCTTCTACCACCTAGTTTTTGTTTCAGGATCCTGAGAAATAGATAATGTCATTTCAACCATAGCTTCAACGTAAACAGACGTCGTCCCAATTCGTCCATCAAGATAGTCTTCTTTACTAGTTGTGCAAATCCTGGACATTGTACATTGAAACATCCAGTATTCTTGAAATTATCTATTGCCCATACTACATATAAATTAATGTTATGATTGTTGTACAACTCTGGAGCTATATGCTAGCCTACGCCTATATAGCTTGTGCTATCCGGTCCATTTTGAATATATGTTACAGCTGAACTTGATTGATCATCCTTAACATTCAAATTATAAACGCTGGTTGTTTATAGAAACTCCAATATAGGATTTATAACTTTTTGGATTTGATATAACTTCTACGTAATGGTTACCATGATCAAGCGAACCAATATTGAAAAATGATTTTCCTCGCATTAAATCATCTTTGGTTGTCCTTCTAAAAGGAACACCTCCGGTTAGACATCGGTTTTCGAAGATCAAATATAGCCTTAGTAGATCATATCTTCGTACTATTTTTCTATTATTTGTTTGTAGTTGGAAACTCTTGAAATTTGAATGAGTTGGACTTTGTATATTAAAAATGAAACACCTTGATACGAAAAGCTTTCACGCCAATCCTGTTCAAAATTTTAATCTCAATAAATCATGAAAGAACCAGCTAGTTAAATCCCCGAGTATTATCTTCATGCGAGATTAATGTGCCTGTAAATAAACGCACTCATAATAGTAGTAAAGACATCAAGTAGGAAAGAAAAAATAAATAAATAAACAAATAAATAAATAGAAAATAAAAAATGAAAAAAAAGAGAGGCGGGATCTTATGGTCAAAAATTAGGGTGCAACAATGGTATTCAATCTTGACCTTTTAACTTCAGCGGTTCCTTCATGAGTTTCTACCTAAGTGTCCCAAATTTCTTTTGTGGATTTACATTGAGAGATGCAGAAGAATTCATCCATGGCTTAACGTAACAAATTTTCAAAAACTTATAGTATGCAATCGATTGCACTAACAAGCAAATCGATTTGCATAGTGTAAAAAGTGAAAGATCAGCAAAGTTTTTTTAGGCATCGTGCAGGTGCAAATCAATTGCTCCATTCTACAAATTGACCTGCATCAGTAGAAAATGAAAAAATGCATAAAATATGTATGTCATGATCATGAAAGAAGTATGCAATGATCTTTGATTGTTTGAGCATCTAAGACTTTAGTATTTGATAAGAATTGTCATTATACCTTCATGAAATATCAATTACTTGAATCCAAAGTCTTGATCACAATGCTTTTTATCTTGAAGATCATCTTTGCTTTCTTGTCACTAAGAAATTTGTCTCCATCAAAACAATGTTCAACATAGAGAAGCTTGCCTTCACATCCGTTTCATCAACAAACTCGTCACCTAACCATTTGAAGAAATTACAATCCTTATCCATGTAATTTATGTAATTTCTACAACCCAAAAATTTTCTCCCATAGTTGACACTGTTCACATCATTCATTGTTCGAAGAACACTTTCATCTTAGCAAAAATACTCCATTATCTTGCTTCTACGAAGAACAGATCCAGATGTACAATAGCTTTGACTGTTTGACATTGAAGCATTGCTTGCAATCTTTGACATTGAACCCTAATTTAGAGAATAAAATGGAAGATGGAAGAAAGAAGATGGTGATTTTGGAGAAAAAAATAGAAGAAGAGGAAATATGGATGTATGAGGGCAAAGTGTCTCAATACTTGTTTATACTTGTTTTAATGATCTCAAAACATATATAGTTAAAATGTGTACTTTGAACGGTATCATCGAGTCGCATATGCATTCGTTATTTTTCTCGTGTCAAGCATTTATCAAAAACATGTGTTAGTTCATATAGAAAAAACATTATATGTGTTCTATGTGAGTTTGATCATGTTGGTTGAGTTAGATATGCATTAGTAGCACTTAGAAATAACAAGACATGTCAAAATCAACATTTTTGCAAGTTCTGAGTCTTTGGGTCGACTTAAAGCTTGCTTAGATCGACTTATGCAGAATGAATTTTTGTGATTTGCCCTTAGGAGAGCTCGCGTCGACCCTCCGGTCGACTCATACTGTGTGTATTTATATTTCTCAAAACTGGGTTGCTTTGGATCGACACATGGACCTATTTCGGTTGATGTAAAAAGTCTTTTTCTGCATAGTTCTGTTTTCGAGGAAGCTCAGGTCGACCCCCTTATTCTTTAGGTCGACCATTCACTCGTTTCACACTATTTTTCTTTTATGTTTGTCTTTCAGAGTGTCTTTTATATTGGTTATTTAGTCAAAGCTTTGTATATATATTGTTTCAGTTCATTCTTCACACAATAACAAGAAAAGTGAAAATATACACTGATTTTGCTCTCATCATCTTCATCCTCTTTCTTGCATTTTCTCAACAAATACACATAATCATTTTTGTTGTGCACTATGCATCATTGAGGTGTTAACGTCCAACCATAGGATCGGTGTAGCGGGTTTGGGTTGAGAGATCATTGGGTTTTTCTTGAATAAAACCGTTAGGATTTTATCCTCCAAAAATCTTGGATTTTGGGGTTTTTTGCACAAATAGTTCCTTCACAGATTCAGGAGAGCGAAGGTAATTGAAGAACAAGAGGTTCTGTCAATTTAGTAGCGTTAACCAGGGGATTATGGAAGGAAGGTTTGGGTTCGAATTGTAGGTGTTTAAGATCAGCCAGGAAAAGATTTGAAGACCAGTGGGTTGTTCAAAGTTGGTGTCGTAATCGGAGGTTTACTCATCACATTCGAAGGACTTGATTCATCTTGAATCAAGGGAAGAGAAGGCATGGGTTCAACATCAACGATTATGATTGAGTGTTTGATTTCTACTGCTTCTCTAAACGATTTGCAACATGTTCTATATACAGGTCTCAATTCTATTTTTAAAATTGAAGGCAGACGTACCCCAAGCGAGGACGACGAGGGAACCGCCTCAACAAATTGGTGTCGTTCTTTCTTTTTACAATTTTCATTTCTGAATTTTAAGTTTGTGTGTAAATAAATTAGTTGACTAAAATTCTGGTTTATTGTAGAGCTGAAATATATTTAGAAAACTCATTACAATCCGTTTGGTTGTAATCGAAAAAGCTTAGCACTTCATTTACTTAGTGAATTTTACTTGGATTGCCTCGCACACCAACTGTTCGGCAAATTGCTTGAATGCAAACGTTTTGAGTTGTTTTTCAATTTGTGTTTATTTTTCACAAGCATTGGAAATTGAACAACTTTAAGTGAAAAAAACCATATTGATTTGTGTTCAAACTTTTGATTTGATTTCTCATCTTTATCGCTATTCCATATAGGCGTAGCGTATATCCGATCTTCTTGGTAACGGTTTATTTAGACGATTGTAGTTCCTCGCCCGCTTCCGCTTAAAAGTTTTAAAAACTAATTTATTATAAGCGCCGACTCTGGTTAAGGATAAGTGATTCAACTCCCCTTCTAGATCATTGTCGTCGTCTAACAAGTAGTATCAGAGCCTGGTTCATTCTGTGCTTCACATATAACTTCTTAGAATATGGCAAATGAACCAAAAGAGGCTTACAATAGAGCACCTATTTTTAACTGTGAGTGTAACACCCCGTTTCCTAAAATAAAATAAGATGATTAAAACAAACACGTATCAGAGTATCTCCCACAACAGGATGTCACAATTTCCACCAAGTTCTCATTAAATGATTCACAGTCAAAATATGCAGCGGAGAAAATATACTATTTTCATTCATATAAACATATCACATGCATATCATGTCATAAACAACATTTAAGGCCATCTGCCCAAAATATATAGCTGCCATACATCAAAACATATCCCACAGAACCAGATACGCCACAGGGGCACACATAATCAACAATAAACAATAACTCCCCAAAAAGCCTCGGTGTTACATATCAGAGCAATCCTACGACGACACCACAATCCAAGCTAGCTAAACACCTAGATTGTCTGTACTTCCGAAGAAGCACATACCACAACAACAACAACAACAACAACAGAGGGGTGAGAATCACGATCAAATAATAACGGTATAAACATAAATGAAAAAAAAGGCAGAAAACAATAAATCATTTATTTCATATTTCTCACATCCGGACCTACTGTCCCATCATCAACAACCACAACATACAATAACAATGCAACACATGCACTAGACTCAACAAAATGCGGTACCGACTCAACTCAGGATAGACCGCATACACTCCCTCTGAGCAACGAATCTATCCCTACCACGCTCCCCCTGATCCCATATAATCAAATATCAACGTCCCCCACTTGGGACATGGATGGTCGCATACACTCCATCCGAGCAACGATCCAAATTCTCGTCCACGCTCCCCACTGGAGCACGCCAGTGAATCATACACTGTGTCCACGCGCTCCCCATTTGGAGCACATGAGCCACACAGGCCTCACGTCCATGCTCCCCATTTGGAGCACGTGAGCCACACAGGTCTCACGTCCACACACTATGCAAGACACTATGCATAAACACACAGCACACACAGTGCACACGACCCCACTGGTCAATCGCATCATAATATGCATACATACACCAGCACACAAAGTGCATCAATCCTACCGATCCAATCATATATCACATACATATTAAGCACACAAGTGCATCCGATCCTACCGATCCAATCGTCACACAACATCACATAATCACAACGCATACAAAGTGTATCGGTCCTACGGACCCACTTACCACAACACATCACTGCAATATACCACACACTATGCATATAAGGCATATCGATCCCACTGATCCACTCATCACACAACAACATATAATCACAACGCATATAAAGCGTATCGATCCTACTGATCACAATTTATCATATATAAAAGATATCTCACTCATCAACACAGCACTCACGGTGCACACGATCCTACTGATCCATCAACGTACAACACACAGTCACAACGCACACAAGGCGTACCTGATCCTACTGATCTACAGTCACTCAACATATGAGCACTACGCACATAAGGCGTATCGATCCTACTGATCCACGGTCACACAACTTATAGCACACACATATAATTATACCATATAATCCACCGATCACGTTGAATGCGTTAAACGCCGGCCACATAGCCCTCTAACACCCAACATACACCCAACACCCATAAATCATCACGGTACTTCAGACTGGCCACGCTCAGCAATCACAGCTGCACACAGTTCCAGGGAAAACAAAGTTCTGCTAAGCTCTCCACCTATCACCTGAATCTCATACAACCACATCTCAAGAGTTTCTTACAATATCACATACACTCATAACGTATACCAGGTCACTTATTCGGTTATACAATTACCACGAGAATCACACTCCCGTATCACACGTATTCATTCCTAATCGAAGGATACATAGCCACTTTAGGCATCACAACGTACTTCGGTTCAATCGTTCATATCAACGAATATTCAAGCACACGCTCCCTACATCACCTTCATGCTCTCAACCGATCCACGATAACCACGTACTCGCTCACGACCAACAAGGGTCTAACCACGCGAGAAACGGAACAGCACAGCATAAAAACCATAAAATGTTGTCATGCTCGCTGCCATTCGCCTGGCGAAGCCCCGCAGCGAACACTCGCTGGGACTCGCCCAGCGAAACCCCTATCGAAGCCAAACAGAAGCAACAGGCAGCATTCGCTGCCCAGTTCGCCTGGCGATACCTGGCGAAGTCTCGCCCCCATTCGCCCAGCGAATGTACGCGAATTCTGCAAAAAAACTATTGTTCAGAAACAGCCCCACACTCCGATTTCGTCCGATTAAATCCCACGAAATCCTACACTATACCAGTACAATACTATCCCACAAGACTACCCCGATTATCCTAGTTCATATTCGATAAATCCTCAGTTTTACTCAATTCTCCAACTTCCGGCATTAACTACGAATTTACCGTAAACCCAAAATCATCAAACGACCATTCCATAGCACATGCAATGAACTCAAACACAATAATCACAATTACAATAGAAATCAACAACAGGCAACAACATAATTTCATCATTCATCTATGGGGTTTAGGGAATTTCCCGTTCTACCAATTTTTCATGCAATACCGAATTTAACTGATCAATCCCCCCCCTATTACCTCGAAGTAATTCTGATGATGATGAACCTTTACAAATCCACACGAATTGATAGTCTTGATGATCCCCTTGCTCAAGTTTCAACTCCTGATCTCCCTCTTCTTGGCTGAACCGTGTTCCTCCTCTTCACGTGTTCTTTCCTTCTCTATTTTCTTTCAATTTCCAACTATGCCCTCAATACCCCCAAATTCTCTTTTATTTCTCCTCCAAATAAACAAATTTCATTTCTTTTAATTCCAAATAATAATATTACTCCTCATTTCTTAATTCCAAAATTAACCCCAATAATATTTTTAAATATAATAATAACAACAATAATATTAATAATAGTAGTATCAACACTAGTAATCATCATATTATTATTATTAATCATATTTTTCTAATATTATGGGATTTAATTCTTCAAACAATTTCCCCACATAATGCACCAAAAATCAAATAACACGGGAAAACCAAATAATTAAAAATGGGCGTTACAACTCTCCCCCACTTTAATTATTTTCGTCCTCGAAAATTATCTGATGGAAACAATCCCGGATACGCATCCTGCATCCCATCTCCCAGTTCATATTGCCTCTTGCAGCACCTCTCCGAGCCACTCTCACCAAAGGTGTCTCTTTCCCTCGGAGTTGTTCATCGTTTATCAATCCGATCTAGCAATGCCTCAACCATCAAATCGTTTCTTACTTGCACATCATCCATCTGAATTAATGTACTCCCTCAACGGAGACACATGGAACACATCATACCAATCGCGAGCGAAAGTAGCAAAACGGTTTAACATGCTATTTCTCCCGCGCTTTCACTGCGCCACTCTGATATAAACCACCGAACACGGTGCGAGCTTCTGAGACTCCAAAAATCCGACCAACATCGGTCATCGGCGTAATTCTCAAAACATATCTTTTCTTGGATCCTCTTGATCCTCCCAGTCGTCTCATGCCCAATTCTCAGATCCGAACACTACACTCTCGCTCGACTCATTCCAACACAAGGAGTCATACTCCTCTTATCGCACAAATCCTCACACAGCGCCATTCCGACACCAGAATGGTAACCGTCATTCTAGGTAGCTCAATTACGATAATTAACCATTCTACGATCCATCTCGATCCAACACACAGGCTCTCCACAAACCCTCTAAACACTGGACATCCCTCCCTGTCCGTCCATCCGTACACGGATGAAAGGCAAAGTTCAACTTCCACATGATACTCAAAGCGTCCACCAACTCTTCCAAAACCTCGATGCAATCTTAGATTCCTATCTGGCACAATATGTGACGACATCTCATACAACTTCACAACTTCATCGATATACACCTTATAGTCCTCAACATAGAACAGTTAACCCATCCAAAATTAAAATCATATTCCTCAATTCTTCAGAAAACCCAACTCCAAAACCCGCGGAACTACTACCTAATTTCCACTCTGGAAGATTTCGACAGCTGCATCAGACTCCACAGTCTCTAATGTTCAATCTTCGACTTCTGGAAATTCTAACCAGCATAATTAAACTCAACCACTTATCTTCCCCTCTACAGCCATCACAATAATCTCCTCAAATCCGGTTACATCCTCATAGCACCATGGTGAATACCCCATCTACTTCATCACTCATATCCCACTCAATAATATCTAGAACACAAACTCTTATCACCACATATCAGGATACCATTTCCATAAATCTGAAAATCGTCCTTTCAACTTTTGATTCCTCAAATTCTTCCAGTCTACCAACTCACCCCAGCGCTTTGACCTCATCGAATCTCATCAAGAATATCACTTAGTAAGGTCCAATAAACAGGGTTAAGTTCCACAAAAAGTCTCCTCATAACCAAATCAGATTGCAAAACTGCTTAATCAATCCCAACTCCCTCTATCATCCTCTTCATCATATGCAAGGATCTTCAAATTACAGCATAAGCTACCACATTATCCTTTTCTGGATGATAATCTCAATCTAAAATCGTAATCCTTCTAGAGTTCCCAATCATTTTCCCTGCCTCATATACTACGCTTCCAAATCAAACAGATACCTCAAGCTCTTGCGGTCACCAAACATTTTAATTCTCAAATTAACTAATTCAAGCCCCCAACTCTGGCGCAACCACAACAATAACCAACTCCAATTTACTTGTCAGACGATTACTCTTATGTACTCCAAGTTGCCGTAAAGCATGACCGCAACTCACTGATGTTGCACTGAACACATCTTCCAACCATACCAACAGAGCTTCACACAACACCATAAATAATTCTATCGAGTTCGGCACAATCCATACACGAGTTGTTGACAGCTCTCAGAAACTCTTTGAAACCCTCTTCGCCTTGGCATAAAAACTGCTTTCCCTCTCACACTGATAACTTAAGTTCCCTATGCTCAACATGATTCCATATCTTCTTTGAATATACCAAAATATCATAGGTTAACACAACCATTTCCTCGCTTCATCAAGTAGGGAAAATCCCATGCCAGACGGATACTCACTCTCGCAAGTTATGGCGAAAACACACACCACACGCTCTGCATCTACAACAAAATCCAAAAATAGTACTTCAATAATTAACTTAATTCCATCCCAATACTTCACCATCATCTAGATCTTTGGACTATCTTTCCAACACTTCGAACCGTGCATCATTCCGAGTTACGGTTCTCCCGTTACGACAAAAACACCAAAACAACTTTCTCTGCCCAGGACTTCCTCGCCAGGCGAACATAGTAGCGAGTCGTTCGCTAGCATGCTCGCTAGGCGAAGGGTCTGGTGAACCATGACAGTCTGAAATCTCATTTTCGACCGTTACCTGACTTCCAAGTGTCCGATTTTGATTCCGTAAAAAGCTACGATCTCGAAATTCGACGTACTACAACAATTTCACACTTAGAAGACCATTCAACACATCCTCAACTCTTGGAACACTTAAAGGCCGAGTTACACCGATTTGCACTCCACATTCTTACTTTCTTTAACATCCACCAGATGTCACTATCCACACTTACATATTCAGCTTCACAATTTGTCGTCACAGCACACACGCTTGATACCAGTCTCAAAACTACTCCCTCGATTCAATCCTTGTCCATCCAAACAAACATACCATATGGAGTCCTCACTCTCTGACTGGTTCCCGTAACTGAGTCGGTCACAACTCCACTTCACGTTCTGACTGCTAATCACTACCTTGTCAAGATAACTCTTCAAACAACCACAATCAATCGGCAAATCGCCAACTTTCCCACTTCCATTATAACTCGAAGATTTCCATCAAAATTCAAACACTTCAACACTGTTCTGAGCCGACCCGCCCAAACAATTCTCAAGCACCCAGCTGAACTCCCGACAATTCACTGCTCACGCCATCTAAGCTTGCAAGACACGTCCATCCTATCCAACACAATCCCAACTGCTATCAACAACAGATTAAGGGTGATCAGTTCCTCAATTTGTCAATAGACAGCCGAAATCATGATGGGGAATAAACCATCCTTGCGAAACTATGAGAGCGTTCAACCACACGCTGAGTTACAACTCCATATTGCAGCACCCGGGAGAAGCACGAGCTCCTCCCCCACTTTAATTATTCTCACACCTGCATGCAAAGGTTAAACAGCAACCATGTAACAACAGTGTTTCCACACATGTCGCACACAACGGGGATACACAACACTAGACAACCTGGCCGGACGGACCGACCTACTCTGATACCAACTTGTAACACCCCATTTCCCAAAATAAAATAAAATGATTAAAACAAACACGTATCAGAGTATCTCCCACAACGGGATGTCACAATTTCCACCAAGTTCTCATTAAATGATTCACAGTCAAAATATGCAGCGGAGAAAATATACTCTTTTCATTCATATAAACATATCACATGCATATCATGTCATAAACAACGTTTAAGGCCATCTACCCAAAATATATAGCTGTCATACATCAACACATATCCCACAAAACCAGATACGCCACAGGGGCACACATAATCAACAATAAACAATAACTCCCCAAAAAGCCCCGGTGTTACGTATCAGAGCAATCCTACGGCGACACCATAATCCAAGCTAGCTAAACACCTGGATTGTCTATACTTCCAAAGAAGCACAGACCACAACAACAACAGAGGGGTGAGAATCACGATCAAATAAAAACGGTATAAACATACATGAAAAAAAAGGCAGAAAACAATAAATCATTTATTTCATATTTCTCACACCCGGACCTACTGTCCCATCATCAACAACCACAACACACAATAACAATGCAACACATGCACTAGACTCAACAAAATGCGGTACCGACTCAACTCAGGATAGATCGCATACACTCCCTCTGAGCAACGAATCTATCCCTACCACGCTCCCCCTGAGCCCATATAATCAGATATCAACGTCCCCCACTTGGGACACGGGTGGTCGCATACACTCCATCCAAGCAACGATCCAAATTCCCGTTCACGCTCCCCACTGGAGCACGCCAATGAATCATACACTGCGTCCACGCGCTCCCCATTTGGAGCACATGAGCCACACATGCCTCACATCCATGCTCTCCATTTGGAGCACGTGAGCCACACAAGTCTCACGTCCACACACTATGCAAGACACTATGCATAAACACACAGCACACACAGTGCACACGACCCCACTGGTCCATCGCATCATAATATGCATACATACACCAGCACACAAAGTGCATCAATCCTACCGATCCAATCATATATCACATACATATTAAGCACACAAGTGCATCCGATCCTACCGATCCAATCGTCACACAACATCACATAATCACAACGCATATAAAGCGTATCGGTCCTACGGACCCACTTACCACAACACATCACTGCAATATATCACACAATATGCATATAAGGCATATCGATCCCACTGATCCACTCATCACACAACAACATATAATCACAATGCACATAAAGCATATCGATCCTACTGATCACAATTTATCATATATCAAAGATATCTCACTCATCAACACACCACTCACGGTGCACACGATCCTACTGATCCATCAACGTACAACATACAGTCACAATGCATACAAGGCGTACCCGATCCTACTGATCTACAGTCACTCAACATATGAGCACTACGCACACAAGGCGTATCGATCCTACTGATCCACGGTCACACAACTTATAGCACACACATATAATTATACCACATAATCCACCGATCACGTCAAATTCGTTAAACGCCGGCCACATAGCCCTCTAACACCCAACATACACCCAACACCCATAAATCATCACGGTACTTCAGACTGGCCACGCTCAGCAATTACAGCTGCACACAGTTCCATGGAAAACAAAGTTCTGCTAAGCTCGCCACCTATCACCTGAATCTCATACAACCACGTCTCAAAAGTTTCTTACAATATCACATACACTCATAACATATACCAGGTCACTTATTCGGTTATACAATTACCACGAGAATCACACTCCCGTATCACACGTATTCATTCCTAATCGAAGGATACATAGCCACTTTAGGCATCACAACGTACTTCGGTTCAATCGTTCATATCAACGAATATTCAAGCACACGCTCCCTACATCACCTTCATGCTCTCAACCGATCCACGATAACCACGTACTCGCTCACGACCAACAAGGGTCTAACCACGCGAGAAACGGAATAGCACATCATAAAAACCATAAAATGTTGTCATGCTCGCTGCCATTCGCCTGGCGAAGCCCCGCAGCGAACACTCGTTGGGACTCGCCCAGTGAAACCCCTATCGAAGCCAAACAGAAGCAACAGGCAGCATTCGCTGCCCAGTTCGCCTGGCGATACCTGGCGAAGTCTCGCCCCCATTCGCCCAGCGAATGCACGCGAATTCTGCAGAAAAACTATTGTTCAGAAACAGCCCCACACTCCGATTTCGTCTGATTAAATCCCACGAAATCCTACACTATACCAGTACAATACTATCCCACAAGACTACCCCGATTATCCTAGTTCATATTCGATAAATCCTCAATTCTACTCAATTCTCCAACTTCCGGCATTAACTCCGAATTTACCGTAAACCCAAAATCATCAAACGACCATTCCATAGCACATGCAATGAACTCAAACACAATAATCACAATTACAACAGAAATCAACAACAGGCAACAACATAATTTCATCATTCATCTATGGGGTTTAGGGAATTCCCCGTTCTACCAATTTTTCATGCAATACCGAATTTAACCGATCAATCCCCCCCTTACCTCGAAGTAATTCTGATGATGATGAACCTTTACAAATCCACACGAATTAATAGTCTTGATGATCCCCTTGCTCAAATTTCAACTCCTGATCTCCCTCTTCCTGGCTGAACCGTGTTCCTCCTCTTCACGTGTTCTTTCCTTCTCTATTTTCTTTCAATTGCCAACTATGCCCTCAATACCCCCAAATTCTCTTTTATTTCTCCTCCAAATAAACAACTCTCATTTCTTTTAATTCCAAATAATAATATTACTCCTCATTTCTTAATTCCAAAATTAACCCCAATAATATTTTTAAATATAATAATAACAACAATAATATTAATAATAGTAGTATCAACACTATTAATCATCATATTATTATTATTAATCATATTTTTCTAATATTATGGGATTTAATTCTTCAAACAATTTCCCCATATAATGCACCGAAAATCAAATAACACGGGAAAACCAAATAATTAAAAATGGGCGTTACAGTGAGAGCTATAGTTACTGGAAAGATTGTATGCGTGTGCATATCAATTCTGTTGATAGAAAGGTATGGGATGTTATATTAAATGGTCCTATAAAAATTACCATGACCAATGCAAATAACGTTGTTGTGCCTAAGCCTGAAGACAATGGAATGATGAAGATGAGAAAAAGTACAATTACGATTGGAAGGCTAGAAATATTCTAATATCCTCCTTGGGATTTGATAAATATTATAGAGTTTCACATTGTATGACTTTTAAAGCTATGTGAGACTCATTGTAAGTTGCCCATGAGGGAACTAATGGCGTCAAACTAGCTCGAATCAACACTTTGACTCAAAAGTTTGATCTCTTTCACATGGAGCAAGGGGAAACCATTGTCGACATGCAAAAGTGATTTTCTCACTTAATCAATAGACTAAATTCACTTGGTAGACCAATTTCTAATGATGTTGCTACTAACAAAGTTTTAAGATGTCTTAATAGAGAGTGACAACCAAAGGTCACAACCATAAATGAAGCAAACGATCTTATGACTTTGGATCTTACAACTCTTTTTGGAAAGCTCCAAGAACATGAGCAAGTGCTTCTTAGCCTTGATCAATTTGAGAAAAAGGAAAAGAAATAAAATACCAAAACTACGGAAAAGAAGTCTATAACTCTAAAAGCTTCTTCAAAGTCTTCCGCAAAAGTGCTAAGACGATGATGAAGAAACAAATGAGGATATGGGGATGTTCGTGAAGCGATACAATCGCTATGTAAAGAAGAATGGTATTCAACATTGCAAAAAGAATCTCGTCAATTTTAGAAGACAGTCAAGGTCTTCCAAGAATGAAGGCAATAAGGGTAGTAAAGCAAGAGGATCGTGCTTTAATTGTGGAAAAGTCAGGCACTATAAGCCGAAGTTTCCATTGATGAAGAAGGATAAAGGAAACAAAAGTAATCGCTCATAAAAGAAACAAGGTAAGCCTAGAAGATCTTACATTGCTTGGGAAAGCGATAGTGAGTCATCCATGGATAATAGTTCAAGTGTCGAAGAAGAGTCTGTCAACCTTTGTCTCTCGGATCATCAAAAGGAGAAAAATAAATAGGTACAAAGTCTTGAGCCTACGAAGCGAATGTGGGTTCTCGATAGTGGATGCTCAAGACATATGATAGGAGACATATCTCTCTTTATTGACTTTGTGGCAAAGAAGAAGGGATTTGTAACATATGGAGACAACAACAAAGGAGTAATACTTGGAAAAGGTAGTGTAGGTAATCCCCCGTCTACTACTATCTTTGATGTATTGCTAGTTAATGGCCTTAAACACAATCTTATAATATTAGTCAATTACGTGACAAGGGATACAAAGTATCTTTTTCAAAGGATCGTTGCATGATTGAAAATAATGATAAAATGGGGATGTGTTTAATGGCTTGAGAGTAAATAATATGTATATTCTGGATTTGAGTGAAGTATCATTGAGTAGCAACAAATGTCTCATCACTATGAATAAAGACTCATGGTTGTGGCATAGACGTTTGGCGCATGTCAATTTTGACTTGCTATACAAGATAGTCTCTAAGGACCTAGTAATTGGCTTACCCAAAATCAAGTTTTCAAAGGATCACTTATGTGAAGCGTGCCAAATGGGGAAGCAAACAAGGATCTCGTTTAAATCTAAGAACATTGTTTCAATTACGAGACCCCTTGAAATTCTTCATATGGACCTCTTTAGACCATCTAGAATTAAGAGTCTAGGTGGTAACTACTATGGTTTTGTTATGGTCGATGATTTCTCTAGATTTTACTGGACTATCTTCTTGGCTAGCAAGAGCGATACTTTTTCCGCCTTTGAAAAATTTGCCAAACTTTCTCAAAACAAGTTGAACACAAAAATTATATCAATTA
Source organism: Lathyrus sativus (assembly GCA_963859935.3). Lineage (NCBI taxonomy): Eukaryota > Viridiplantae > Streptophyta > Magnoliopsida > Fabales > Fabaceae > Lathyrus > Lathyrus sativus. The sequence continues at coordinate 499,047,706 of OZ012740.1, forward strand.
GAAGTGATCGTGTAAGTGAGTTTGAAAATCATCTCTTTGAATAATATTGTAGTAGGTGTTACACCCTAATTTTGACCCTGAATCTCCAGACCATACATATCATAGCATTTTCATCATCAGTCCATCATATCCATTATTCATTTCATCTAACCATTATGTCTATGAATATATGTCTTTTTTTTTTGCTTTCATTTTCTTGTCGCTTAAGCTCAAGTTTTGCAAGATTGAATCAAGGATCAGGCAAAGTTATCAATTCAAGTTATCAGGTTATGGCAAAGATTCCGAATCAGGGTTTTGGTTCTTAGTAAGCCATTATTTCATTGGTATGCACTCAAGGCGAAGATTAAGGCTTCTCAGCCTTTGTGTCTACGGTGAGCAAGTGTCGCTCAGTTGATTTTCATTTGAGGCTAGCAGTTTCAATGTATGTGCAGTGGGGTTTCAGGACAAGTGTGTGTGCGGTGTGATAATCATTAGGGCCGGTTGATTTTTAATTAAGGTTTTGGTGCAGTGGCAACGTAATTCATATCTCGAGTTATCTGTGTCAGTGGCTACTTTAAAGACATGTGTGGGTTGAATTTAAGCATTTGTGTGTGAGGGTCCATATTAGGATTTTTGTGCGAAGATTCAATTCAAGCTGCATAGCCCTCAAAAGTCAAGATATTTGGTCAACATTTCAAGTTACTTCAAGTCCTGGTTATGTGGTTCATGCTCTGTCATGGGAGAATTCCTGCTTGTTATTTAACTCAAGACCATTTCAGGATGGAATCAGATTGGGGTTTTATTTCTCATAAATCGCTTCTAAGTTTCGATGCATTTCTGGTACGATTTTAATGAAGAGTTCAGGATGATGAAAACTGGTTTCGAGAATGATTTATTGATTCAAGTCGGGAGTTTCGCTTATTCAAGATTTGTTTCAAGTGGTTCATCGGTAGTCATTTCTCAAGATTTTGAATCAAGATTTCAATTCATTTTCAGATTGGTTTTTTAGGGAGAATTCATATATGATTATTTCAAGTAGTTTTGCTTGGAGTTTATTCAAAGAATTTTGGACTATTCATCAAAGTTGAAAATTTTCATTAGTGAGAAAATAGTATCAAGTTCAAGCTATCTAATGAAATCAAGTTTTAATTTCGATTTCATCCAATTCGTTTCCATTCTAATTTTCAATTCTATCTCATTCAATTGTCAAATTCAAATTCCAATCCATGTCAAGTTGCAAATCCATTCCAAGTTATTAGTTCAAATATTAAATTCATGCTAAAAACGATCAAATTCATGTCAAATTGCAAGTTCCATTCAACATTCAATTTCAATTATTTTTTTTCTTTTTTCTTTCTCATTTTTATAATAATCACTCATCATAGATACATAGATCTCACCTCACTTTTCCCCTAAACTAAATCTCTTTTCTTCTACTTCTGGGCTTATATTCCTTCAACAATGGCGACGGTCATGCCGAAAATCAAAGATATCGAAGATGAGATGGCCAAGACTCAAAAGAACAAGGCTACTACTGCTCATTGCTTAGGGTCACTGAAGGCTAAACTTGCAAAACTGAGAGGTGCTAGTTTCGATGATTACTAAAAGAGGAGATGCAAGAATTGGTTCTGTGGGCTTCCCTACGGTTGGCAAGTCGACTCTGTTGAATAAATTGACAGGGACATTTCCCGATGTTGCTTCCTATGAGTTCAATACCCTAAGGTGTGATCAATATCGAGGAACTAAAATTCAGTTACTGAATCTCCCTAGAACTATTGAGGGTGCCAAGGATGGAAAGGGTAGAGGAAGGCAGGTTATTAGTACTGCAAGAGCATGTTAATTGTTCTCGATGCAATAAAATCAATAACTCATAAGCGTCTTATTGAGAAAGAGCTAGAAGAATTTGGTATAAGGTTAAACAAAGAACATCCAAATATGACTTTTATGAGGAAAGAGAATGGTGGGATTAATTTTGCCTCAACTGCTACAAGAACCCATTTGGATCTTGATATTGTGAATGTTATATGTAGTAAGTGCAAAATTTGCAGATGTTACTCTAAAGTATGATGCCACTGTTGATGACCTTATAGATGTCATTGAGGACAACAGAATATGTACACCCTGCATCTATGTTGTGAACATAATTGATCATATCACACTTGAGGAACCAGAAATCTTGGATAAGATTCCTCATTACTGCCCTTTCAGTGCACATCTGGAATGGAATCTTGATGGGCTTCTAGATAAAATTTAGGAGTATCTCTGTTTAACTCATATTTATACTAAACCAAAAGGTATGAATCATGATTATGAAGACCTTATAATACTGTCGTTTAAGAAGAAGAGAGTTGAAGACCTTTGTAACCGCATTAACAAAGACATGCTTAAACAATCTAAGTATGCTCTAGTATGGGGTTCAAATGCAAAAAAGACAAGCCTCATTTTCCTCTGACTGTAACGTTTGGGTGAATAACTTCCTCGGATCGATACATCGGTTACTCTAGAGATGATCTTGACAGTGAGCTAGGAAATCACGACTTCATGAATTATACAACGCGTTTGCCACCGACTCTTGATAATCAACCTATGGATTCGACAATCTCGTAGAAAGCTGAAGGTCGGTACGTCTCAAAATTTCTCTTCAGAAAAGGACTCAGCGATATTACTCGAGTTCATTTGAAGTGAACCGTACACAGATGGCTGGTGTGAAAGGGTCTTCATGTGGTATCCCTGGTTATGAAGGTGATGATATTTTTGAGCCATCTGAGATGATGAGCAGACCATGGAGACCACTTACATGGAAAGTAAAGATAACCGTTGTAGTTTTCGACCCATATTGTCTCATCAGCTTTATTCGTATGACGGATCTTGTACTATTCCTGCATTGTAGGATTAACACAAAATACCGATGCAATGGGGAATGTCTATAGTTTGTGAAATATGGTTTGTTTTCTCTTGGCTTCTTGATCAATCGCCTAAGCCATGCCCGATGCTTTTGTCTCAGCAGATGATCCTAAAAAAGAACCGCCTCTTGTCACGACAATGGTTGAAGCAACTAGTTTTACTAATGTGTGGGTTTCGTTCTTCCGCAAGCATGATATAGAACTTAGGAATCCTGAATCATAAGGAGAGACCATTACAAAAACAAAGTGAAACATGGTTTTGTGAAGGATCGTAGAAGGTTGAAGCAAGAGTATGATCAATGATTTTCTCGAGTCTATCTACCGCAGGTCAGATGCTTTTCATGTAAGAGAGGAAGTCAAGGCAATGTCGCACTTCTAGAGAATTAATTAATTTCATGACAATTTATACTAGTAGTTTTGTAAGTCGCACTAGCGTTGTTAATTTTGTATAAAAACTTCAGACTTGCTTCCGTTGCTGCTTTTGTGACAACCATCATTGTTATGAGGATGAAAAATGGAGTTTATATCTAAAACAACAAAGCTCAGAGACACAAAATAAGGAATCTAATATGACTGATGCGAAACAAGGATTGACGAAGTTGTTGTTTACCACGGTTGATCAACTTCACTTAGGGACCAGTAGATACACCAAAGTTGTGAAGGTTGTTGATACTAGGATGATGATGCAGAGAGGTCGTCTCGAAGGACCTCAATATCGTCAAATGCAAATTGCTGCGAGTTTGGTTGGTAATGAGACTGAAGGGATCACGGTTACTACAAGAAATTATTAGGTGGACTTGATGAAAGAAGGTTCCACTATCATCCTACATACTGCTGAGATTGACGTAATAAGACTTTTGTGGACAAATGAGGCCCATATCGAAGTCACAGAACCGGCTACCTTCACTGTCAAAGAAGATAATATTTGTCTTTGATTGAATGCGAACTGGTGAATGTTGTTGTCGAATGGCTTGAGGCTGAGCACATTGAAAAGTTCAAAAGAAGAATAAAACCAGGTAAGCCACAACAATTCATCATGCTGCAACCTACACTAATACGACAGAAGGACCGATACGCAAAACGCCAAAGTCGTACAGACAAAACCTGCAAAATATCACAAAACTTTCAGCAGCAACCACTGCGTATTCCATTATGCAAACCGGTACAACCAAAATGCGAGCAAATTTTTAAAACGACCCCTGCACAAGTGAAGCTCATGTAGTCGTTGTTACCCTGCTTCTCCCTCTCTAAATCCTCCTTTAACCCAACCATACAAACCTTCATCATTCTAAACTGTTAACTCTTCAACACAAAACCCAAATAAAACACTAACCCAAAACCAAAACAGATATGAGAAGAAGATGAAGAGAAGGTGAACGAATCGAGAGAAAACAGATCACACAAACCCGAAATGAATCAAATCCATGAAGTTGAGCACAAAGTGAGCGATATCATGATGTGAGATGGTGGAGGTCGAAGCAAAGTCAGAGAGAAAAAGGTTGACACTAGATGAAACACTAAGTTTATTTGGATCTTCCATGGTAGTTTTCCTTATGTTTTCTTGACCGTGTTTTCTTTTTTTCTTTTCTTTTTTTCGCTATTTGTTTTGCTTTGAAATGATGTTGTTGACCGAGATTTTTATTGCTGGTGTTTGTTTTAATCATGTTTTTTTGTGAGGTTTGGTTTTTTCTTTATTTTTATTTTTTTTACATGTATGTTGTGTTGGGTCTAGAGGCACGAGTCCATTTGATTTCTCTAAGCATCAACCCTTGTTTTGGCGTATCACCCCCTTCCTTTTTCTTTTTTATGTTTTATTATTTTTTTATTTTATTTTCTTAAATTTCTCAACAACAAAAATTGATAATTTGTTATTTGATTTTATTATTTCACGATCTTTTTTATATTTTATTTCCTCTTGATTTATTATTTCCATTTCTTTTTTGATTTTATATCCATCTCGCTTTTGGTCGATGAAGCCTTTAGAACCGCGAACGTTGATTATCGAAGTTGTTAACCTTCGTTATTTCAAACCTGTAGTGAATGATCATGGGGATCGTTTTCTATACTTTGGAATCGTGATAGGTTACCTTCGATTAATCGACGAAAGTTTGTGATTAAGACGAGACCGTCTCTTTTTCTTTTAGTGTGACACGATTCCTTGAGAATAATCTACATATTATTTCTCTATCGTGTTTTAGCACAAATATTGTGATTGAGCAACCTCCCATAACATGATCTTCCTCATAAATTGTGCTACGAGTACTTAGTGCTAAAGTGGATCTGATTCATCCGACTAACAACTGATTTTAATTACTGTTCAATATTATTATGTTTAACTTTCTGTCAATATATCTTTGCCATTATATTATTGTTCTTATTATTATCATTGTTAATATTCATACTATCATCTTGACATTTTCATCTTATTCAGAAAAGCACACAAAATATGTTAAAATTATTGAAACTCTAAAAGATTCAATTGGTGGACTATGGTTAGTAGCTTTAGCATCAGGAATTTGAGACACTAGACAAAAACCCTAGCAAAGAAGCTGCAGATTATGGTTATCTTTTTTCTCTCTTACTTTAGCTTAGGACACTTGCACACATACGACTTCCTCTTGGGTTACCTGACAATGAAACCTTTTATCTCCCGCTCCCTTTTCGATGTATGTTCTTTATTTTCTTTTCTTTGGTTATGGTTTCTTACTAGGAGTACCCTTATGGATTTGTATAACCTAAACCATTTTAAAATAAAATCTTGATTCAACGTCGCCATTTATCACCCTGTAAGTCGATTGCTTTTAAGCATCGCCATCAACCTTCAGATCACCATACATAACATTCAAAGCTTACTTCTGGACTTTCTTACAGTGAGACCTATTCGATCAATTACCTCTAGTTCGTCGTTTAGAAGACTAGTCCACTTTTATAGTGCACACGTTTATATTCAATTCAATTATTTGTTTATTTATATAGTGTCATGTATGATGATTTGAATCGAAACCCTAAAATACAAACCTTACCCAGCTTGTAAGTCGACTGCCTCATGCGTCGCCATCGACCTTACCCTAGTCAATTAAGTACTCAATTCCATTTAGTTCAAACCCTTAATCGTTTTTGCAAATTTTAAAACTCGATCAACATCGAGCTTCTTATACTTAAAACTATATTTCAATAAAATATGAAAAGGGAGTTGGGATGGAGTCTTCGATTTCTCTCCTCAATTATTTGGGACCGAGAAGCCTTTCTTAAGTTCGAACTATTGTCTTCTTTAAAAATTTCATAGCCTATTAAATCTATTTTCTCAAGTACTTAGATGAAAGATATATATATATATATATATATATATATATATATATATATATATATATATATATATATATATATATATATATATATATATATATATATATATATATATATATATATATATATATATATATATATATATATATATATATATAGAGAGAGAGAGAGAGAGAGAGAGAGAGAGAGAGAGAGAGAGAGAGAGAGAGAGAGAGAGAGTCAAGTCTTTGACTCATTCTCCCAAATACTTGGGTCCAAGGAGCCTTTCTTAAGCTTCGAGTAATTGTCATTCGTAACTTACTCTAGCTATATCAAAACTCTTTCATAATTAACGTTGAAAAAGAGAGAGAGTACTTTCCCGATTACTTGGGCTTGAGGAGCCTTTCTTAAGCTTCGAGTAATCATCACCCGTTTAATCTTACTCTAGTTATATCAAATTCCTATCAACCTCTTCGCATGCAAAATGCAATTAAACCCTTGATCCAACATCGAGCGGATTTTCTCAATTAAAATATCAAAACAATTAGCAATTATTGAAACTCTTTTCAAGGTAAAAAAGAGAGGGATTGAGCCTTTGATCTCTCTTCAGTTGTTTGGATGCGAGTTCTCTTACTTGTATGTGAGCAGTTGATGCCTCTAAAACGCTTCCAACTTGACAACATTCAACCTATCTTTAACCATCTTATCTTTCAAAACATTTCTCAATCACAATCTCTTTTCAAGATGAAAAAGAGAGAGAGTCAAGTTGATCAGTGCATTTTAATGTACCTTCCTCTATGTTTAGACTTAGGCATTTCTACCATTTAGTTTATTTAATTTCCTATTTTATAATGTTTTTACAATTTATTTTATTTTAAGCTTTATTTAATTTTCGTTTGTTATTTTTCAGCATTAATAGCTTTTAGTGAAAAATTCATAACTGGAGCTACAGGAATCGGATTGAGGCATTCTACCAGTCGTTGGAAAGCTAAGAAAGAGATCTACAACTTTCATGTTGCACAAAGGAGCTGATTCGGATTTCTTGAGTCTCGAATAATTCGTTGAAGTTTCTGACTTGTGACAATATAGTTTTCCTTGCGGGCCTAGTTTAGGTTTCTGGCCCAATTATTTTCTATTTAAAGTTGTTGTTGTGATGCAAAACAAGGACCTAGTTTATTTTTCCGAATTTTTTCCTTTGTTTTATAGTTTTCATGGAGAACTAATACCTCCGGGCAAATCCTGCTGTGTACGGTTTCAACACTTTGAGGTTATTATTATGTCAATTTACTCTGATTCCTTTCAATCCTTTTCTATGAAGTCATCTGCTTAATTTGATTACAATTGTTTGCTTAATTCAATTGTTGTTCATAGGATAGAATTGGTTAAATTCGATTGTATGTATGTTCCTAAATTTAATTGCGTATTATCGTTTGCTTAATTCGTTAATTCGTCATATTCTTAACCGTTTGCTTAATTCGGTAAACAGGAACATAATTCATTTGATGTTGATAAGCGCTTGTCTGATTAATATCATAATCGAATAGGATTGGTACCGCTTAGGGATTGATGTTATAATAACCAATGATAAGTCGGGACCCGAATCAGTAGGATTAACCGTTTTAGTTTATCTGATAATCATTTTTTTTAATCATTTTTTTTTCTTATTTTATAAATCAAAACTTAAAACCCTCATAAACATTTTCTTTAGTTGGTTGAAATAATACAAGAATCCTTGTGAGAACGATATTTCGAGTCATTTGTCGCTATATTACATTTTTATCAAAACTACTCGTTTTTGATCCGCGAGCGACCGCGGATCAAATTGGCGCCGTTGCCGGGGATTCTTATTAATTTTAGCCAAATGTAAAATTTTAATTTTAGAGTTTTTGTTTTTTTTGTTTTTTGTTTTTTGTTTTTGTGTGTAAATTTTCAGGGTTGCAGTACAGTGGTAAGCGTTTCAGCCTATCAGGTGAGTTTGTAAGCTATTGTTCCGATTTGCTCCGAATTTTTTTCCAGAAAATCAGAAATAAATCGTTTAACAATACTCATTTAGAATAGAATTCTAAAATATTTTGACCCTGAAAATCGCGAATTAGTTATTTTTCTATTTTATTTTATTTTTTTTCTATTTTCATATTTTCAAAAAAATCCGAAATTTTTTTTATTGACTCATTTTGGTTTTATTTGATTTTTAGTTATATTTTTATAATTTTTAGATTTAATTTTATTCGGTTTTCTATTTTTCCATTCTTTTTCTTAACGGGGACATTGTTGGTATTTTTCTAATTGTTGCTGCATTGCCGAATTTGTTCTTTGTTTTATTTTCTTTGTTGATTTTCCTATTAAATTTAATATGACAAATCAAATAACTCTTAGAGAACTTGTTGCCTATGATACGAACTATAATGCTTTATGTATGGAATATCCTGTTGTTAGTGTACCTTTCGAATTGGAATCTGATTTAATACACTTGTTGCCAAGGCTTAATGGACTTGCAGGTGAGGATACGAATAAGCATATGAATGAATTCCAAATTGTATGCTCTACACCTTCTGAACCTTCATTAGAGGACCTTGTCAAGCAAATGGCTATAAATGATCTTCAGTTTCAGCAACAAACAGATTCAAGTCTTCAGGCTCTGCAGACACAGATTGAACAGTTTGCCACTATACTGAATGCCATGCAACAAGCTCAAGAATCAAACCAACTATCTGCCCAAACAGTAGTGAATCCAAAAGAGTTACCATCTGATTTAGTTGATGATATTCATCCTGAGTTGTTATCTGATTTTCCATCTTTATTAGATTATGATGATACTTACTCTTGTGATTCATGTACCGACACTAACATTTGTTCTGTTTGTGCTGAGATTAATGCTGCCGTACAGGGTGATGTTTTTCATGCAGATGAAGTTGTTTATGTAGCTAAAACTCTTAACATCACGGCTGCCCCAACCTCACCATCCATTGAACAACCTTCCCCCTTGGAGCTTAAACCACTTCATACCAATCTGAATTATGCTTATTCAGATATGGATAAAAAGCTTCCAGTTATAATTTCTTCTAACCTTGATTTTGATGAAGATAATAAACTTTTACAGGTTTTGAAGAAACATAAGAAGAGAATTGGATGGACCTCGATGGAAGTGGGAAGAAAAGCAATGAAGCAACCCCTTAACCCATTGATCTCTGATGTTGTGGAAAAGGATATCAAATTCACGTGTCCATTCGACACTTTTTTATATCGAAGATTCTTCTTTGATCCTGGAATAAAAGGCGAAGACACTAATACAAATTTCAAGGGCGATGGATGCTATCCAAAGTTACTCCCCACTTTGGAAGAGGAGACGGCAGGAAATCTCTCTTTGGGAAAGGATGCATATGTGATCACTTATCCACCTTGACTCCTCGGGTGTGTTCCTTCCTTTCTCTCACTCTTATTTTATATTTATGTTCTTTCGTTGAGGACAATGTATGCTTTAAGTGTGGGGGAGGGAACCATTTACTTTGTTTTATTTCTTTCAATTTTCTTTGTTTTGTTTTCATTTAATAAAAAAATTGTTTACTCAGAAAAACACAATGCATTTTTTGAAATTTTTGGGTTGTAGATCGATTGGAGGTCAGATTGTAGAGACTTGAGAAAAATTCATAAGATCGGTATCGTTTTAACACCTTGAGTCTCCAAAATATGGAAAAGATACTTGTTATGGCTTAGTCTTGAGTTCTCGTTCTTTAATAGCTCTTAAGTAGTTTATCTAGCAGTCAGCACCATCTAAAAATCACATGCTAAGTAATTGAGCTGATGCAAATAAGTGAATGATCCCGTGCTTAATAAGAAAAAAAAGAGAAAAAGAAAAAGACAAAAAGTGAAAGAAAAAAAAAGAAGAAAAGAAAAGACAAAGAAAAATGTCTAATTATGAATTGTTGAAAAAAATATGGATCACAGTCACTAACAAGCTTAGTTACCATGCGTGTGAATAGATAAAGGGCTTAATGTGATTGCACTAGAATGAAAGAGAGCAAAAAGGAGGATGAGTAAGTTAGACTTAGGCATAACGACATGATTTGGATTGGTTTGTATAGGAGGGAGTCTTATGATCGCAAAATTGCGGATTTGTGTTCTTACGATATCCTTAGTATGCAAAAGTAGTACCGATCAATGCAATCTTGACCAAAGAGGAGTTCACAACCTAGATTGAATAGCTGAATGTTTTTGTGTTTCATGAGTTTTGACAATACTTTGCTCGGAGTGCAAAAGTTCATGTGTGGGGGAATTTGATCAGTGCATTTTAATGTACCTTCCTCTATGTTTAGACTTAGGCATTTCTACCATTTAGTTTATTTAATTTCCTATTTTATAATGTTTTTACAATTTATTTTATTTTAAGCTTTATTTAATTTTCGTTTGTTATTTTTCAGCATTAATAGCTTTTAGTGAAAAATTCATAACTGGAGCTACAGGAATCGGATTGAGGCATTCTACCAGTCGTTGGAAAGCTAAGAAAGAGATCTACAACTTTCATGTTGCACAAAGGAGCTGATTCGGATTTCTTGAGTCTCGAATAATTCGTTGAAGTTTCTGACTTGTGACAATATAGTTTTCCTTGCGGGCCTAGTTTAGGTTTCTGGCCCAATTATTTTCTATTTAAAGTTGTTGTTGTGATGCAAAACAAGGACCTAGTTTATTTTTCCGAATTTTTTCCTTTGTTTTATAGTTTTCATGGAGAACTAATACCTCCGGGCAAATCCTGCTGTGTACGGTTTCAACACTTTGAGGTTATTATTATGTCAATTTACTCTGATTCCTTTCAATCCTTTTCTATGAAGTCATCTGCTTAATTTGATTACAATTGTTTGCTTAATTCAATTGTTGTTCATAGGATAGAATTGGTTAAATTCGATTGTATGTATGTTCCTAAATTTAATTGCGTATTATCGTTTGCTTAATTCGTTAATTCGTCATATTCTTAACCGTTTGCTTAATTCGGTAAACAGGAACATAATTCATTTGATGTTGATAAGCGCTTGTCTGATTAATATCATAATCGAATAGGATTGGTACCGCTTAGGGATTGATGTTATAATAACCGATGATAAGTCGGGACCCGAATCAGTAGGATTAACCGTTTTAGTTTATCTGATAATCATTTTTTTTAATCATTTTTTTTTCTTATTTTATAAATCAAAACTTAAAACCCTCATAAACATTTTCTTTAGTTGGTTGAAATAATACAAGAATCCTTGTGAGAACGATATTTCGAGTCATTTGTCGCTATATTACATTTTTATCAAAACTACTCGTTTTTGATCCGCGAGCGACCGCGGATCAAATCTTTGACCCACTCTCCCGATTACTTGGGCCCGATGAGCCTTTCTTAAGCTTCAAGTAATCGTCATCCAATCAATACATCACCATTTAATTCAACTTCTCACCGTCGCGCAAACTGTCAAACCTTTTCATAAACGTGAGATACGGTGTCTTGAGATAACGCAAAATATTGCTTCGTCTATAACCTATTTGAGTCGAGATAAGTGGCGTGTTTCCCATGAATGTTGATATATGGAAATCCATTCACGGTGATACAAGCGTCCCCTCCTCACCCGTTTGGGTAAAGCAATATTTTCTGTCGAAGGCGACTAAGTATCTTTCGATAAAATCAAACCAACATCCGTAGTCCAAACTACAGACGCTCTAATTTCTCATTTGTCAATGAGAATACGTAGACATAAGATTCTGAGATCCTAGAGAGCAACCTTCTTTTTTTCTCCCGTAGTCTCATGAACTACAGACGCTCTAATTCTTCACTTCTTTTAAGTGAAGGTACGTAGGCACGATGGCTCCAATCCTTGGCAAGCACCCTAATCTGAAACCACCATTTCTCCTTAGCAATTTAAATCCTTTTACCTCACCTTTTCACTTTTTCCCTTAGAAGAAAACAAACAATCTGACCTAAAATTTTCTCACAAATCGAATTAAGAGGCTCCTGTTGAGTACAACAGACGCGAGGGGTGCTAATACCTTCCCCACACATAACTGACTCCCGAACCTAGAACTTGGTTGCGATGACCATGTTCTTTCCCTAAGGTTTTCTCGATATTTTCCTACCCCTTCTTGGGATAAATAAAATTCGGTGGCGACTCTGTTTTTTGCGACCGTTCGTGAAGGATCGTGCTTTTTTCGAGGTACAACAGTAGGCATGGAACTGATCATAAATTTTCTGCGTCGCGTACCCCTCAACAAAACGGGGTCGTGAAACTTAAAAATCGAATTTTTGAAGAGTTAGGAAGAACTATGATAAATGAAAGTGGCCTTCTTAAATATTTTTGGGAAGATGCCATTAGCACAGCTTGTTATGTTTTGAATAGGGTGCTCATCTGTCCTATTCTTAACAAAACTCCGTATGAACTTTTGAAAGGGAGGAAACCCAATGTGTCTCGCCTTCATGTATTTGGTTGTAAGTGTTTCGTGTTGAACAATGGTAAGGAAAGTCTTGGTAAATTTGACTCCAAGGCAGATGAAAGTATCTTTCTTGGATACTCTCAATCAAGTAAAGCATATAGGATATGTAATAAGAGGTTACTTGTTGTTGAAGAATCTGTTCATGTCGTTTTTGGTGAAACTTATCCGAAAAATGTCGAAAAAGGTGTTTATTTTCATGGTGCAGGTGTATCTTCTGAAGACATACTCAAAAACACTGAAAAAGGAATTGATCAACCTAAATAAGTGAAAGTTGAGGAGGAAAAATATCACCATCATGAGGAGATTAAGAAGGATCATCCGACTAACACCGATGGTCTTCCTCCAGCTTGGAAGTGTTCTACAGACCATCCTATCGACAACATTCTAAGTGACATTTCAAAGGGAGTGACCACAAGATCTAAGCTAAGTAACTTTTGTTATAACTTTGCTTTCGTCTCTTAGGTTGATCCTAAAACCCTAAAGAGGCATTACTCGATGAGCATTGGTTTTTATCAATGCGAAAGGGATTGAATCAGTTTAAAATAAATGAGGTTTAGGACCTTGTCCCTCCTCCGCGAGGTCATCGAGTAATTGGAACCCGATGGGTGTTTAGGAAAAAAAATAGACGAAAATGGAGTTATAACACGTAACAAGGCATGCTTAGTTATGCAAGGGTATAACCAAGAGGAGGGAATCGACTATGAGGAAACTTATGCGCTAGTTGCCCGACTTGAGGCTATAATCCTTTTGCTTGCTTACGCATGTGCGACAAATTTAAAATTATTTCAAATGGATATAACAAGTGCTTTCCTAAACGGATATGTCAATGAAGAGGTTTATGTAGCCCAACCTCCTGGGTTTGAATCCCATGAGTATCCTGGTCATGTCTACAAGCTAAAACGAGTTTTGTACGAACTCAAATATGCCCCTAGGGCTTGGTATGACCATCTTAGCAAATTTCTACTTGATCAAGGGTATTCAAAAGGAAAGGTTGACACAACTCTCTTCATTAAACTTCAAGGAAAACACTTAATTTTGGTACAAATTTATGTTGATGATATCATTTTCGGATCAACTAACATGAGCATGGTCAAGGAGTTTTCTATATTGATGCAAGGGGAGTTCGAGATGAGCATGATGGGGGAGCTCAACTATTTCCTCGGATTTCAAATCAAGCAACTCGAAGAGGGTATGTTTGTGAGCCAGACAAAGTATTGCCTTAAGCTTCTAAAGCGTTTTGTCATGGCAAACTCCAAGGCGATTGACACTCCGATGTCGACGTGTGCAAACCTTAATCGAGATGAGAATGGTAAGGATGTGGAGGTGAAGAAGTATATAGGTATGATCGGCTTTCTCCTCTATCTTACCTCATCTAGACCCGACATTATGTTTAATGTTTATATGTGTGTGAGGTATCGATCATGTCCCAAGGAATCTCATTTGAAAGCCATAAAACGCATACTTAGATACCTCCCCTGTACTTCAGAATATGGGCTCTGATATTCCAAGGGTATTGATTGTTCCTTGGTTGGCTATTCCGATTCCGACTTTGCCGTTTTCAAATCGGATAGGAAAAACACAAGTGGAACTTGTCATTTCTTTTCAAATTCCTTGGTGAGTTGGCATAGAAAAAAGCAAGTTTCTATTGCTTTGTCAACAAATGAGGCGGAATACATTGCGGCCGATAGTTATTGCTCTCAAGTCTTGTGGCTTAAGCAACAATTGCTCCAGTTCAATGTAAAACTTGAACATATTCCTATTTTATGTGATAATACAAGCGCCATTAATCTAACCAAGAACCCATTACATTCATGCACCAAGCATATCGAAATACGTCACCATTTCCTTAGGGATCATGTGGAGAAGGATGATGTGGTTTTTGAGCACGTTGATACCAAAAATCAACTTGTGGATATCTTTACAAAACTATTTGCTACAGAGTCTTTCTTTCACATCTGTAGGGAACCAGGCGTTCTTGACATCTCAAATCGTGTTTAGAATTGTGTGTGTGTGTGTGTGTGTGTGTTTGTGTGTATGTGTGCTTTTATATGTCATTATCTAACAAAATGAAGAAGTAACTGAGCCATATGCGAGGGCATCTATCATCGATCACGGTTGAGGTGATATTGTTCCTCTCTACTAAATTTTATTGATCACTTCATATATGTAAGTTGGTGTACCAAGTTGTGTGTTAAAATTGATGTTTATTGCATGATTAAACATGTTTTATCCATTTGAATGTTTGAATTATGTGTAGACTATCTATTTATTTCTTTTTGATGCATTTATGATTCAAAATGATGATTTGTACTAATTCTTATTGTTTGACTCGACCAAAACAGGACACCAGTCGACTCATAAAATTGCAAATTTTCATGATTTAGAAGCGGGTCTGTTCAGGTCGACCCTTCGGTCGACTCAGCTTTTGAACATTTCTGATTGTCTATTTTTTCAATATGCGTCGATGCACAGACTATGTAGGTCAATGCGTCACTCGATTTTTTTGAAAAATCCTTGTTTTTGATGAAACGTTCAAAATTCTTTGATCCATTTAATGTTTTCATTCTTTCTATGTATTTAAACATCATCATTAGCATTGGTACAATGTGTAACAATCCAATTTTCAATAATTGATTAATTGTACTAATTAATTGGTTTATGTGATTTATTTGATTTAAATGAATTCTTGGATTTAACTGACTTATTCTATTTGGTAGAATAATGTGGATTTACTAGATATTCTCTAATTGATGGTGAGATGGGATATTTTATGAGAAAATTAATTGGTAAATATTTGGAGATAAGAATTATGATGGAAGGAAAAATGATAGGAAGAGATATAAAAGAAAAGTAGAGAGAAAGGAAAGGGAAGGGAAAACATAAGAGAAAGAAAAGTGGAAAGAAAGAGGAAGAAGAGAAAAGAGGAGAAAAAGGGGAAAAACTTGGAATCATCAAGAACAACTTCTAGTTTCCGATTAATCAAGGTAAGGGTGTGAAATCTTAGTATTCTATCAATGTGTATGATTATGTATGTGTTTGTTGAAGCTGTTTGGATTGTTGGAGAGTTTTGCTCATTTTCCATTTTTAGGGCAGAAATGAGTGTAATCGATAGAAATCAATATTTTCACGGATGAAACTCGAAATAAATTGCGTAGTTTAGTCGGTAATGTTTAGCCGTGATTATTGGATTTCGTTTGATCGAATTTGGTTGAGTTTGTGAGTTTTGACATTTTTGGAAAATTGAAGGTTAAGATTTTGGATGAAAACTTGAAGTCGTAGAGTTTGTGTTTTATAATCCTAAATTGTTACTATATGATTTGTAATGATGAGTAGGTATTTAATCGGGAGAAAATAATTAAATCGGTCGGGTTTTTGGAGGTTTTGGGCACAAACCCGTAGCTTGTTTTTCCAAAATGTTCAGGTGTTAACCGGTTAACACTAAGGGTTAACCGATTAACGGTTCATAAAAATGGCCAAAAACTGAATTTTGGATCCGTTGACCGATTAACGGAATGCGTTAACCCGTTAAAGTTGTAAGTGTGAGAAAATATTATTTTTTTGAAACTTTGAAAATTCATAACTTCTTCACCGTTTATCGGATTTTGTCGTTCTTTATATCAAACTGAAGCTAATAATATGTTCTATAACTTGGTGAAAATAAATATTATTTTTAGCCGACTTTTAGCCGATTTTACCGATTAATCGAGATTAATTATTTTAAGTAAGTGAAGCTTAAATAATTAGAGCGTTCGGTTGCCGTTTGGCATGATGATGTGAATGCATAATGATTTTCTATGCGATTGTATGTGAAGAATACATGAGAACATATTGTGAATATGTGTGCATTGCTTGATAAATGTGGTCTTTTGACAAATATATGCATTGTTTAAATTGATTAAAAATGCATGATGATTTATGATGAGGTTTGTTGCCATTCGGCATGATATTGTGAATAATGCATGAGAGCATATTGTGAATATGTGTGCATTGATTGAAAATGTGGTGGTGATATTGAATTATGAATGCATATTGATTGTATGTAATATTGTGAATAATGCATGAGAACATATTGTGAATATGTGTGCATTGCTTGATAAATGTGATGATGTTGAAAGTATGAATACTTTGATATGATGTGTGAGTGTGCAATCATGTTATAATTCTTATGTGATGAATTATTTGAATATGCATGAGATTAAGATGCGAGAACGGTCTTAGGTGCATATGATTGTTTTATGAAAATATGCGTATGTGCAAAACTCGTACTCACTGGGGTAGAATAACAAGATGTTGTTCCTAGTGGAGTAATCACTGGGGTAGAATGACAAATGTTGTTTTTGGTGAGGTATAGTGACATGGTCGTATACACTGGGGTAGAATGACTAAAATGTCGTTCCTAGTGGAATAATCACCGGGGTAGAATAACTGAGATGTTGTTCCTGGTGGGGTGCTCCCTGGGGTAGAATAATTGAGATGTTGTTCCTAGTGGAGTATACGTGATACAGTCGTACGCACTGGGGTAGAATGACTATGATGTTGTTCCTAGTGTTGGTGTTCACTGGGGTAGAATGATTATGTGTCGTTCCTAGTGAAATGATCACCGGGGTAGAATGACCGAGATGTTGTTCCTGGTGGGGTACAACGATGTACCCATAATCCCAAGCAGGGATTGATGAGAATTGATGAGTTTTATATGAGTCACGTGGCATGGATATCATTGTTATATGAAAGTATGTTTGTGTGTGAATTGTTGAATTGAGAACTTTGGATATATGCATGATAAATATGCTTGGTCTTATATATATATATATATATATACTTTATGATGAATTGTGATGAATAAACACAATTGTAAATGTTTATGTGCAATAATATGAATTGTGAATGTGTAATTGTGAATGATATTGACTGAGGAATTAATGAATAAACATGATTGTATATGTTTATATGAATTATGGTGAATTAAACATAATGTGTATGTTTAGGTGAACTGACTGAAATTGTGGGTGTATGTATGAGGAAATATGCTTGGTGATTATCCATGTATTTGTATATACATTGTGACGTATATGGATGACTTGTGGTGAGAATGATGATTATGCGTATTCTAAGATTGTAGATATATAATTATATGCATTGATTATTATGATAATATTTCTCACCCTTCTGCTGGAATAATGTCCTATCTGGCATTGTGCAGGTATCGAGAGTAGAGCTGCTTGTAGTTGCGAAGTCGCTAGCGGTGTAGCTGTTTAGTAATTTAATTATGTTGGGTCGAGTCATGCTCTGGTCATGTAACATTGGGATCGTTGGTTTATGTTTCAGAGATACATTATGTATTCTATGTTATGTTTTTTATAATCATTGGATTATTATGATGTTGGCCTTGGTGCCTAAGTAACGTTGAAGTATGTGATGAATTTGAATATTCTGTTAAGGGAATTATGTTATAAAATGAATCCGCTGCTACATGCAAAGCGAAATTGTGAGAAGCATGATTATTTGTTATAAGTGTTAATGAGCATGACAGGTGGTTTTGATGTTTCGAAAGTTATGTGTGACGCCCTTTTGTAAATGCATGAAAATTTACTCTGATAATTTATATATTTTCCGTGGGGTTTAGAAGGGTGTTACACAATGCACCTACACAAAGCTATTCTCTATTTCTCCTCTTTCCAAAATCCCCATCAAAACCTAATTTCTTCACATACTCAAGGATTCTAGTGAGTCTCTTATCAATACACAAACTCAGTTTACTATTCATCTTCTTAAAGTGTTGCATCTCATGGCTACAAGAAGGGTTACAAGCAAGAGAAAAACCAGAGCTCCATCCTCTCAAGCTGGCACCTCAAGGGCTAGTCTACCGATAAATGTTATCTTTTTATTACCTCCTAAATATGTTGAACTGTATGAGAAAAATCTGAGCAAGCGATCAATTGTAAAACAATTTGTTTATTATCGTAAAGATGCTGAAAGAATGCATATCCAAGTTTTTGAACTTCTGGATGCTCATAATTTCAATCATTTTTTGGAATGCGATAACAAATATAATGAGGATTTAGTTAAAATTTTCTATACTGGTCTTCAAGGAAAGTTTGAAGGATTTGAGTTCAGTATCAAAGTTGGAAATAATAAAGTCTTTGTAAATGACTCTGTTTGGAACAGCCTCTTCAACATGTCTCCCACAACTGTTGATCCATTGATTAAGGTCACGGATACTAGAACTATCGATGATTATGAGTTCAAGAAAGCCTTAAACTCCATGCTAAAGAAACCATATGCTAATGGCTAGCGATCTTTTCCCAAAGTCGGTTACAACTGGTCGGTTGAAACCGGTTGACAGAATTTTGCAATGGATTGTCTCTCACATTCTTTGGCCCAAGAAAATAGGCTATTCTCTGGTTGGCCAAGCAGAGGTTCATTTGGTATACATCTTGAAAAAGAAGATCAAAATCAATTGGCCTCACTACATTGCAAGCAAAATCTATTCTTTGAAAGACTCTGGCTGAGGGACTGCACTGTCATATGGTTCCTTCATCCAATCTCTCATCAACAATGCTGAAGTGGTCATTCTTAGTATCCCATACAAAACCTTGACAGCCTACAAAGACTTATGTCAAAAGACTTTAACTATGATGGGATATATATGGAATCCTTGTCAGACGCACTACAGGTTTATTATTAAGGCAACCAGTTCTCGTCTGCAGGAATCTGATGAAAGTGAAGAATACAAAGAAGAAGAAGAAGAAGAAGAAGAAGGTGGTAATAAAATGGATACTGAAGTTAATGCTAGTGAACAGGATAATAATGGTTGGTTAGATCAATCATCCCTTTGGACTCAGATGGAAACCAACGATGAAATGAATGGCAACACGCGGGTTGGACCACACTTGGTTCAAATTACATGCCACAAACAACTGATTGGAATTATCAAGAGACAACTAATTAGAATTACATGCCTTCATCTCCTCCGCGTCCCTAACATGATAATGATGAACTCCTTGAAATGATGAGGAACATGCAGCTCGGACAACAGAAACTTTGTCACTGCACAAGATGAGCGGTTTACAAATCTCCAGAACCAACTTCAGGGTCACACAAATAACTTCAACATGTTTTCCACAACAGTGATGGGTCGTTTTGATAGCATAGCTGAATCAGCTGCAGGTCAAAACCGTGCTCTCACTACTAGTTTCAGCATTCTCAATCGAGTTGTCCTGGAACTTGTGGAGCGAATAGATGAACAACAACTTCCTCTACCTCATGACTATCAATTTCGTGGAAGGGGTCATCATTTTAAAGGGAGAAGGCTTTGAGGACTCTTTGTGTATTATTGTGCATGTTGTTGCACCCTAAAATTTGACCAACCGGTTCCCATATTTGGTTTATGTTTCGATGCATTTTGCATTCGCATTCGCATATCGCATACATTGCATTTTTCTCAGTCAGATGGATTTTATCGGGATTACAACCCCTGGCGTTTCAGGCAGCTCAGGCCAGTCGGAATAAAAGTCTGTTGAGAATTCGTTCACTGTGTTTTCAGGCCATCTCGGTGCCCGGGTTTCGCTACGGTTGCGCAATTGTTCTCCAACCGATTTAATCGGCTTCCTGGCATTTTTAGGATTTTTCTTTTATTTTTCTGGATTTTTAATGCATTTAAATGGATTTTTCTGGATTTAATAGATTTTTTAATAGTTTTTTAGAGTTTTAAATAAATTTTCTTTTCTTTTTTAGAGATTTATTAGATTTAAAAGAATTTTTTAGATATTATTTTCTTTTAATAGAATAGTTTTAATAGATTTTTTTTAGATATTATTTTATTTTAATAGAATAGTTTTTAATTTTTTTAGAAAATAATAGAATAAGTTTAAAAAAAAAAAAAGATATTAAGTGTTTTAGATTTTAATTAGATTTTCAGATTTAATTGGATTTTTTTTAATAGTTTTTAGGGATTAAATAATTTTTTCTGATTTTTTTAATAGGGTAATTAGGATTTTATTTTTAATTTTCGTTTAGGATTAATTAGGGTTTATTAGAGGTTTTAATTAGGATTTTATTTTAATTTTCGTTTTATAGATTAATTAGGATTAATAATAGGTTTTAATTAGGGTTTATTAGAGGTTTTAATTAGGCTTTATTTTAATTTTCGTTTTAGGATTTAATTAGTTTTTTTTCAGTTTTAATTTTGTGTTGTTTTTAGAGTTAATCAGATTTTTAAGTCCACTAATCACAGGTTTAGTCTTATTGGGTCAGTATCCATTAATCAAGCCCAGCTTAAGGTCCATTTTCGCAAGTGCCACTTGTCACTATAAGATCCATGCCACGCGTGTGTCGCTACTGCGAAAATCGGCGCCGGCTGACAGAAGAGTCGCCGCCGTGCGTTATTTATCCCTCAGAGCGGGAAAGGAAACGCTCGAAGTAAACCTCGCAAAAACGGGGAAAAGGTATGGTCATCGCAACCATAGCCTGGGTTCGGGAGTCGGTTACGCAAGGGGAAGGTATTAGCACCCCTCACGTCCGTCGTACTCGACGGGATCCACGCTTGCTTGGTTGTCTACTGGATGCAAAACAATCTTATCTACGGCTGCTAAATCTAAACGGAAGGGAAATTGACTCGATAGAGTGTCGCACTCTATGCCTACGTATTCTCGAGAGAGAAAGTCAGAGTCAACGTAGTTCAGGACTACAGGGAAAATGGCTCGCCAAGACCTCGCGTCTTGTGCCTACGTACTTCCACTGCATGGAAGATCAGAGCTTTACGTAGTTCAGACTAACTACGGCTAGACAAACATTCTCACACAGCAGTGAGAAAAACAACTGGTTTCACAGGGTCGGGAACCTATGGTCAAAACTATGGCTGAGTCTCAAATGCACTCGGGCAAGAGAGAAAAAGGGTACTCAATTAATCGTCAGCGGGAAGGTCTCGATCGCACAGCCGCGAGAGAACAACAAAGTCAGTCGTTAGTGTGCTCGCTAGGATATCGCATCCTATGCCTACATATCTTCGTTTGGTACGAAGAATCAGAGCAGCTGTAGTTCGGCTACTATCGGACCACAGCTCAAATCTCGTTTTATTCATCTCTGAAAAATGATTACAATGGGGGCATACTGAAAAATAAATCTCCTAGGAAACGCTATCCTATTCTATCTTGAAAAATTGAATGAAAATAGCCCCCTAACAAATGGGCCTCTAATTCTATCCTAAAAGTCGAGAAATAAAATCTATGAAAATATCTCCTAAAGGAAAATGAACTTTAAAAATATTAAATCGGCACTTTAATATTTTTTCCTTTTTCTCCTTTTCTTTTCAACATATTTTTTCCATATTTCTCCAAATATTTTTTCTCTATTTTTTCACAATGTTTTTCTCCACATTTTTTCACTATTTTCTCTTTTTCTTTTCTTATTTTTCTTCATTCTTTCTTATTTTTCTCCATTCCTTCTTTTCCACAATATATCTCTTTTTTATTTTTCAAATATATTCTTCTTTCCATTTCTTTTCTTTTTCTTTATTCTTTTCAAATATATTTTCCTTCATTATTTCTTTTTTTTTTTAGAAACTCTAAACAAAAGAAAAGAAAATAAAAAGATACAACAAAGCAAGGGAGGGGGGTACACTGCTACACAGGGGCTACACAAAAATAAAATAAAAAAATGAGGGGCCCAGCCCAATCTCTTCAAAAAAAACGCTGAGGGGGTGTGCTGAAGCAATCTGGGGCGTTGCTGAAGAAATGAGGCCCAGGCCCGGTCTCAGCCAAAAAATGTGAGGGAGAGGCGTGCCAAAAAATTGGTTTGGGCCTGGCCCAACCTTCTTCCCCTCTCTCTCCATTCTCAAGTTCAGAAAAAAAAAACCCTAATCTGGTTCTAATTTCTCCGCCGCCGTCACAACCTCAATCCCCTCCGTCTCCATCCTTCCGTTCATTCCTTTCTCCTTCACGAATCCCTCCACACCTCGTTATTGAACCAACAGCAAATGAATAACTAGAATCATATCACCTCTCTACGCAACCAACTTCAAACTCTGGGACGCTGATTCTGGATAAATTCTTGGCGGAAGAATCCCAACGAAGACGAAGAAGCAAAAACCTGAAGGTTTGCGAGCGCGTGTTCTTGAAATTTCTGGAAAGTTCTTGATGAAGATTTTCTGGAAATGATGGAGCTCAATGAAGATCGGTGATAAACGCGCTGTTGTTATGGTTGATGAATCACGAGGATCTGAAGATGATGACCGTTTCAAGATTTCTGGGAAAACCTTTGATGATTTCTTGATGAAGGTGTTCTTGCGTTGCTGGAGATCTGGAGACGATGATGAACTTTTCTGGAAATTCGTTGAAATTCTTGTGATGTTGATGAACTTGATGATGGAGATTCATTAGATGGATCTGGAGTTTTCTGGACTTTGGTGAGGTTTCTGTAATTTCTGGATTTCTGGCGTTTGTGGTGGTTTCTGGGCGCGATTGATGGTTTGTTGAACTGAGGTTCGTGTTGGAGATGGAGGTTGGAGTTTGTGGTGGCCGGAGAAGAAGGTTTAGGTTGGAGGAGATGAAGATTAGGACGGTCGGAGATTGAAAACGATGAAGATCAAGGATGGAGATGAAGAATCTGGGATTGCTGATGTTTCCGGCGACGGGGAGGTGGTGGCCGGAGTACATGCACGGCGGCTAGTGGCTCTCTTCCGGTGAAGGGTGGCGTGATGCCACGTGGTGAGGGACGGTGGAGGCTCTCTGCATGTAGCCCACGTGTGGTGTAACGTGGCTGAGAGAGAGAGAGGGTCTGGGGGTACGTGGCGTGCGTCTGTGATGAAAAGGTGGGTCCTCCCCTCTTTGGACACGTGTTGCCTGGCATTTATATTGATGAGTTTTGCTGGAACGCTCCAGAAGGTTCTGGAGAATACTGGACTGAGCTGGAAATTGCTGGACTCAATTGCTGATATTTTGGCTGGACTTTTTTTGGACTATGCACTGATTTGGATCCTGCGAGTTGGGCCATGCTGAATGGGGATAGGCCCAACGAACAAAGCATCAAAAATTCAGAAAAAACTGCATTAAGACCACAAAACCCTAATTAACCAAACTTAATTAATTAAATCTGAAACTAACCTAAGCAATTTCTAAAATTCCTAATAAAACTATATTAAATTCTTAAAAGACTTTATTATTTCTAAAACTCTATAAAAGACAAAAGACTATTAATCTCTATATCTAAAAAATGAATTAAAACATATTAAACTATTTAATCTATTAAATTTTATACTAATATTCTAAAAATGATAAAAGCTATTAATATTCTACAAATGGAAAATGCTATTTAAATTCTATTAAAAATCTAAAAACTATATTACTATATTGTCTAAAAAAATTAAAGTCTATTAAAAAAAATCCTACAAATGATTTAAAATCTATTATATTCTATAAAATGCTAAAAAATTGATTTAAAAAGAATTAAAAATATCAAAAATTCTATTAAATCCTAGAAAATGATTTAAAAACTATTAAAACCCTAAAAAATCCTATAAAATCCAGAAAAATCACCACAATTCCCAGAGGGACAAAATGAGCACCGAACGACACAAAAATAATCGGTAAAAATAAACGGGCACCGAAATATCCCAAAAATCGATTCTACTGATCAAAAAACACCTGAAACACGAGACGGGAGCTGTGATCCCTGATAAAATCAATACAAATGAAAAATGCAATGTATGCAATATGCAGATGCGAATGTGGTTATGCGTCGAAACATCGAGCCAAATGCGAGACCCGGTTGGTCAAATTTTGGGGTGCAACAGCTGCCCCTATTCAAGCGACTTCGACCTGAATGGGTGAAGAGCGCTCAGCCTTCAAACATTCAAGGTAGATGACGGTTGAATACAAATGGAACCCTGAAATTTGCCAACCGCAAGAATATACTGCAAAACTGCTTGAGGAATAGCTTCCAATAAACTGAAGTTTGGTTGTAACGGCAACATCTGGTCAATTTTCTGATAAAATTTCTTCTCCTTTTCAACACCTGTGTGACGCCACAAGTATTGAAATAATGCTTCATAAAGCAAACACTTTGATTCCCATCTCTCTCGTGGGATCAAATCTGGTCGACTCACAGTTCATTGCGAACTTGAGGACAATTCTCCTGAGGAAATTCTGAATGGAACTGCCTGGCACCTGTTTTGACAAAGGGGGCAGCTTCAGAAGTCTGATATATGTCAATCTTTGTTGTTGTTGTTGTTGTTTTTTTTTTTTCGATGCTGACGTAACAACCAAATGAAGAATCACTCCGCTGGGGAAGACGAGAAGCTGAACCAAACAACTCTGCAGGTGAACAAATTCGAAATCCAATAGGTAACCATCTTGGTCTATGTTTCGACATGCGTATGCTGGATAATGATGCCATGTCCTATATGATATGTAAATGTTGTGCGTTTTGTTTGAAAATGCGAGGCCTAGACGGCATGGATATGCTATATGCTTGTATAAATGCTATGACTATATATGCAAATGCTAATGCATGCTCGAGCTGCCAGAGAACACCAGGTCTGAAAACCACTTGGCAAAATAAATGCCGAAGGTGACGTCAACTCTACTGGGGATGACCTGAAGTCACAGAACCATCTCAGCAAAATAAATGCTGGAAACGAGAAATCAAATCCGCTGAGGATAACTGTTCTGCTGGAGAAATGGAAAGGCAACCCTGCTTGACGACTTCACTGGGGAAAGAAGGACAACTCTGCTCGGGAATGCTCTCTTCAAACCATTAGCAACTGATTGCGCTCTGCGGGATTGACCCAAACTGAGGTTGATTACGCGCAGCACACTGCTGGAAATGCTCCTACTATCAAGGATATCAATATTAATCTGCTGAAGATACTCCTGATCCTACTCTGGTACGGGGTAAAAGACAATCTCGACTCTTCCGGGGATAATAAGCAACTTTCATTTGCTGAAGAGTGGCAATTCTGATTTAACAACATTCACAAGGAATTCAAGCATCACTTCGAAGCGCTGGCATCCGTCGAGCTTCGTATCGGGGAACATGACGACATGCGGGTCATTGGGAAATATTGTGTCAGATACCTTTAGATTTTTTTTGTTTTTCTGGTTTTCTGGTTTAGAATAAACATGGATTATGTACACAGTGAAATGGAAAATACTAGACGAGAACTAGCATTCAAAGGTAGACTATCAGGCGAGAACTGATAGGAAAATAGGTTAGGAAAATTGATTTTTGTGTTTTTTGAACCAGACGGGCTGACTGGATAACAAGCTGAGATATAGACAACCAGGCGAGAACTGGCTGAAAGCTAACGTACACCAGGCGAGAACTGGCATAACACTTGAAGAAACGGTGACCAAACGAGAATTGGTTACCAATAAACTGCACCAGGACGGGAACTGCTGCTTACAATAAACTGCACCAGGACGGGAACTGATGCTTACGGAAGGGTGGGCCAGACGAGAACTGGTTACCGGTTTGCCAGGCGAGAACTGGACTTTGGAAACGACTGGTTACTGACACGCAACAGGTTTAAACTGCAGGATAATGATCCAACGACAACAAGATCTTCTTATTTGAAAAGTTTTCGATAAGGGTATTGACATGATTCCCCGATACTCAACTCTGGCTGGGGATAAACAAACTGGTTTGAATGACTTGCCCCTGGTACACTCAGCTGGGGATAGAAGACTGGCTTGCACAACTTGCCCCAGTACAATGCACCTTGCCCTAATCTAACTCTTGGGAATACCTGCTCCGAACAACTTGCTACGAGAAGACTTCGAGAATACTTGCCCCGACATCTGCACGACAAAAGAATTCAATCTCCAATTAAACACCTAACAGCCCAGTTGATTTCAACATTCTCTGCGATGACTTGCCCCTGAATGAGCGTTCTAGCGACTCAACCCGATCTGCTTTCAAATCTCAGCGCTCTGCATAATTGCCCCTGATTGGGTCTTGAGAAGACTCACTCCTGATCAACTACTTCTCAAATAAACTGCCCCCTGCTCAACTGGAACTTCGGGACTTGTCCTCAGACTAACTGATACTGAACTTACTGGAAGATAATGCCCCTGATTCATTGGGCTTCACAACATTCACCATTCTGGTTCAGATTGCTGAATTACCCAGTCCTGCTTGATTATTCCTGCTGGAATTTCTTTCATGCCAACTACTAACCTGCAATTAGAATTGTCTGTCTACGAATGGTAATCTTAATGCAGTGCTCATGCAGATTTTGAAAAAATTTGAGCTGTCACTCATTTACATGCATATGATTGAAAGTGACGAATGAATCAAAGTTCAAACGTAGTGCTTATGTGGTCAGTGAAAATACAACAAGGATGTGACTAGCAAGTCAAGAAGGAGTCAGGTTACTCAACCTTATCGCAATGCGCTTCAGACTAACCCTACCTCAATTAGGTCTTTTAAGGGTTGTATCGTGGTCGGGTTCACTGTTCGTGAAACAAAGGATATTCGGCTCAAATTTTGATTTGTACCCACCCCATCTACGCGATGATCTCCGATCCTAAGGTTCAGTTAACCTGGCACAAACACTCGCCTCTTCGAGAAGTATGTTGAATGGTAAGAACCTACAGTTAAGGAATTCACAATGCTTTTCTTCTAGAGTGATAGTTACTCCTTCTTCGCTTTCGGTGTCTGTGTACACGACTTTGTGATTTGCTGGGGAAAATTTTCTTTTTAATCCCTCTTTTTCATTCCTTTGATTCCCTAATTTTTGCCTGGACTGACTCATTTTGAGTTCTTTTCGATTTTTTCGATTTCTTTTGAAGTCCAGCGGGATGCCCTAATTTTTGCCTAAGTATTAGCTTTCTCATCTTTTCTTTCTTTTTACTTAGCGGGCTTTCTTTCTTTCTTTCTTTTGGAACAAAGTCGTGTGACACTGGTTGTCTTGATTGCTCCGAAAGGATTGTAACTGTCTCACTCCTGATTGGTGAGGTTTGACCTTTTGAAAGGTATAAACTGATTGGTCCTCGACAGACAACACTCCTCTGCAAGACTTGAATGCTTGGTCAAGCTAACTGACAACTACCCTGCCCCGGGTTAAGATGTGAGGGTTTATAAGTCCGAAAAAACTTCTACTTCCTGGCTCGAAGTGGTTAACAAGGGACTAACTCCTTATATCTCCAGTGTTTGGGGAATTTGAAACAATGCCTTGTACGTCATCGGTACGGTCTTATCTGAAAGCATACAATCATTGGTTATGAGTTCAGTTTCGTCATCCTCCCTCCTAACTTTGCTAGTCACAGCGAAAAAGTGGAGTGAATGCAAGTGTTAATGCAATGCAGTAAACGAGCGACAGCGACATGATTAATTCAGAAAAATGCATAGTCACTTTATTATTATCACCATTCGAAACATACAATGTTAAAAAGCAGGTAGTAACTAACAGAAAAAGAAACTACAGATGCAAATGATATAAAAGCTGAGGACTGCCACATGCTGAGGCGCCTGCCTGTCTGAACCACTGGCTTTTGCTGGGGAACACCCTTCTGAGTCTATGAGCTTAAACAGCTGAACGGTTAGGGATGAACAAACAGAAATCCTTCTCGAAAGGAAATGCGATCCTGATCAATCAACTGCTGTACCTTCGCCTGAAATGCTTTACAATCTTCGGTTGAATGCCCCGGAGAGCCACCATGATAACCACACTGAACGTGGGGATCATACCCAGGAGGGTAAGGTTCTGGAACTGGCTTAAGAGCTTTCGGCTCCACCAAAGACTTCTGAATCAAAGATGGTAGCAACTGGCTATACGATATAGGCACTGGGTGAAAAGGAGCTTTCCTTCGTTCCAAGTTGTTGCGAGGTCTGTTCTGATTTTGACGCTGATTCTGATAACCTCGGCCACGAGTTCGCTGATTTGCAATGGAAGCGACATAAGGTTCCTGATTGAGTGCCCCAGGCACGGCTGTCTGTTCAGTATAACAAGCCACGGGAAGTACTGATCTCTGATGAGATGATGAACCAACAAAATTCACTGATTCGCTTTGAGGATATTCAATCTTCGGCATGACTGAGTCGATCACAACTTCTTCTTCACTCTGATAGTCACAAGGATATTCAGTTTCACCAGCTTGATCATATGAAGTAATCTGAATTTTCCCCATTCTTATGGAGTACTCAAGGCGTTCTCCTAATGCTACCACGTCAGAGAAACTTGCCGGAACTCCGAGCAATCTTTTGAAGTACGGATATTGTAAGGAATCTACAAACATGCTTGCCAGCTCTTGGTCTAACAGCGGGGGACGCACTTTAGCAGCAAATTCTCTCCATCTCTGAGCATACCTCCTGATCGGTTCATTGATCTCTTGAGACAACTCTTGCAAATGCATGCGATAAGGAGCAATGTCTAGGTTGTAATCGTACTGCTTCAGAAAAGCTCTGGCTAAATCCATCCATGACTGGATCTGATTCCTCTCTAACTGCATATACCACCTCAAAGATGCCCCAGTCAGACTATCTTGAAAGCAATGGATCATCAACTTATCATCTCGCACAAACGCAGTCATTCTTCGACAGAACATCATCAAATGCAGCTTTGGACAGCTATCTCCCGTGTACTTCTCAAATTTCGGCACTTTGAACTTGTAAGGCAACACCAGGTCAGGAACCAAACACATGCCTACAGCATCTAGGTTGACAGCATCTTTGGCTTTCAAAGCTTTCATTTGCTCTTCCAACACTCGGACTCTTCTACCATCGTCAAGGGCTCTTGGATCTACCATCCCAGCTGCTGGAATATCTCTTCGGTAATTCATCACAGGGAAAGCAACACCTTGATTGTTGGCAGGAGGAGGACGCTCATTCTGGGCAACAAACTGCTCATGTCGATCTTGGTTCTCAACAGAAGGCTGTACAACTTGGTCTGCAGCAACATTATTCACTTGCGGGGAATCTTCCATGGAATCATACAGAGGGTTGGACGCCATAGTGAACCCTGTCAAGGTGTTAGGAGACTGGAAATTGCCTTCAGACATGGCTACCAATAATTTTCAGCTGACTTCGACACTTGATTCTGCTCAAATCTACTCAACCCCTAGGTAGGTCTTCTGACAATCAACAGCTTCTCGGCTCAAAACTCCGGGTAGTCACCTTCAGGAAACAAAGGTTGGATCAGAACTCTGGCTAGCTGGAGGATGATATGCAATGCAACACTGATATGCATATGATATGCAAAATGCAACAAACAATGGGACCACAGCCCCCACACAAAATCTGAATACTGCTGCGCTGCTGACGGAGACGTTCTCTGAAAAGAAGACCAGAATAACGGGTAGGTTGGAAGTCAAGTTTCCTGCACAAAAAAAAAACCCCCCCACTCACAGGTATGGACCTATATCTGACAAGGTACGGCATCCTATGCGGTCGTCAGCGTCACAGACTTTCATGAGGAATGATACGATTCCCAGAAGGAGTGGCATCGTCATCTCATGAAGAGGCCTCACTTAGCTGACTTCCAATTGATCGGTTCCCAGAGTCGACAATCCTCACGTCTGGACTCCCCTCAGATCCTCAGGACCGGAAAGGAGCACCTCTGCGAGAACCTCGTCCGAGTGCGAATTTTCGTAGGGAACTGCGCCTGCTCAGCAGACAGGTTCGTCTACTACTTCTCCGCAACTATATCTAGGTGTATACTCATACTCGAGCCCAGGTCCGGCTTATCTCAATCATAGAATACCCGTAACAGCCCAACAGCAACAGATAATATCGATAAATAAGCCCAAATAGACAAGCAAACAAACGCTAGGATTGACTCTCTCTTAGGGACGTTGGATCCCACAATTGACTCGCTCTCGGGACATTGGATCCCTAGGAAACTATCGCAGTCCCCAGCAGAGTCGCCAGCTGTCGCTACTGCGAAAATCGGCGCCGGCTGACAGAAGAGTCGCCACCGTGCGTTATTTATCCCTCAGAGCGGGAAAGGAAACGCTCGAAGTAAACCTCGCAAAAACGGGGAAAAGGTATGGTCATCGCAACCATAGCCTGGGTTCGGGAGTCGGTTACGCAAGGGGAAGGTATTAGCACCCCTCACGTCCGTCGTACTCGACGGGATCCACGCTTGCTTGGTTGTCTACTGGATGCAAAACAATCTTATCTACGGCTGCTAAATCTAAACGGAAGGGAAATTGACTCGATAGAGTGTCGCACTCTATGCCTACGTATTCTCGAGAGAGAAAGTCAGAGTCAACGTAGTTCGGGACTACAGGGAAAATGGCTCGCCAAGACCTCGCGTCTTGTGCCTACGTACTTCCACTGCATGGAAGATCAGAGCTTTACGTAGTTCAGACTAACTACGGCTAGACAAACATTCTCACACAGCAGTGAGAAAAACAACTGGTTTCACAGGGTCGGGAACCTATGGTCAAAACTATGGCTGAGTCTCAAATGCACTCGGGCAAGAGAGAAAAAGGGTACTCAATTAATCGTCAGCGGGAAGGTCTCGATCGCACAGCCGCGAGAGAACAACAAAGTCAGTCGTTAGTGTGCTCGCTAGGATATCGCATCCTATGCCTACATATCTTCGTTTGGTACGAAGAATCAGAGCAGCTGTAGTTCGGCTACTATCGGACCACAGCTCAAATCTCGTTTTATTCATCTCTGAAAAATGATTACAATGGGGGCATACTGAAAAATAAATCTCCTAGGAAACGCTATCCTATTCTATCTTTAAAAATTGAATGAAAATAGCCCCCTAACAAATGGGCCTCTAATTCTATCCTAAAAGTCGAGAAATAAAATCTATGAAAATATCTCCTAAAGGAAAATGAACTTTAAAAATATTAAATCGGCACTTTAATATTTTTTCCTTTTTCTCCTTTTCTTTTCAACATATTTTTTCCATATTTCTCCAAATATTTTTTCTCTATTTTTTCACAATGTTTTTCTCCACATTTTTTCACTATTTTCTCTTTTTCTTTTCTTATTTTTCTTCATTCTTTCTTATTTTTCTCCATTCCTTCTTTTCCACAATATATCTCTTTTTTATTTTTCAAATATATTCTTCTTTCCATTTCTTTTCTTTTTCTTTATTCTTTTCAAATATATTTTCCTTCATTATTTCTTTTTTTTTTTAGAAACTCTAAACAAAAGAAAAGAAAATAAAAAGATACAACAAAGCAAGGGAGGGGGGTACACTGCTACACAGGGGCTACACAAAAATAAAATAAAAAAATGAGGGGCCCAGCCCAATCTCTTCAAAAAAACGCTGAGGGGGTGTGCTGAAGCAATCTGGGGCGTTGCTGAAGAAATGAGGCCCAGGCCCGGTCTCAGCCAAAAAATGTGAGGGAGAGGCGTGCCAAAAAATTGGTTTGGGCCTGGCCCAACCTTCTTCCCCTCTCTCTCCATTCTCAAGTTCAGAAAAAAAAAACCCTAATCTGGTTCTAATTTCTCCGCCGCCGTCACAACCTCAATCCCCTCCGTCTCCATCCTTCCGTTCATTCCTTTCTCCTTCACGAATCCCTCCACACCTCGTTATTGAACCAACAGCAAATGAATAACTAGAATCATATCACCTCTCTACGCAACCAACTTCAAACTCTGGGACGCTGATTCTGGATAAATTCTTGGCGGAAGAATCCCAACGAAGACGAAGAAGCAAAAACCTGAAGGTTTGCGAGCGCGTGTTCTTGAAATTTCTGGAAAGTTCTTGATGAAGATTTTCTGGAAATGATGGAGCTCAATGAAGATCGGTGATAAACGCGCTGTTGTTATGGTTGATGAATCACGAGGATCTGAAGATGATGACCGTTTCAAGATTTCTGGGAAAACCTTTGATGATTTCTTGATGAAGGTGTTCTTGCGTTGCTGGAGATCTGGAGACGATGATGAACTTTTCTGGAAATTCGTTGAAATTCTTGTGATGTTGATGAACTTGATGATGGAGATTCATTAGATGGATCTGGAGTTTTCTGGACTTTGGTGAGGTTTCTGTAATTTCTGGATTTCTGGCGTTTGTGGTGGTTTCTGGGCGCGATTGATGGTTTGTTGAACTGAGGTTCGTGTTGGAGATGGAGGTTGGAGTTTGTGGTGGCCGGAGAAGAAGGTTTAGGTTGGAGGAGATGAAGATTAGGACGGTCGGAGATTGAAAACGATGAAGATCAAGGATGGAGATGAAGAATCTGGGATTGCTGATGTTTCCGGCGACGGGGAGGTGGTGGCCGGAGTACATGCACGGCGGCTAGTGGCTCTCTTCCGGTGAAGGGTGGCGTGATGCCACGTGGTGAGGGACGGTGGAGGCTCTCTGCATGTAGCCCACATGTGGTGTAACGTGGCTGAGAGAGAGAGAGGGTCTGGGGGTACGTGGCGTGCGTCTGTGATGAAAAGGTGGGTCCTCCCCTCTTTGGACACGTGTTGCCTGGCATTTATATTGATGAGTTTTGCTGGAACGCTCCAGAAGGTTCTGGAGAATACTGGACTGAGCTGGAAATTGCTGGACTCAATTGCTGATATTTTGGCTGGACTTTTTTTGGACTATGCACTGATTTGGATCCTGCGAGTTGGGCCATGCTGAATGGGGATAGGCCCAACGAACAAAGCATCAAAAATTCAGAAAAAACTGCATTAAGACCACAAAACCCTAATTAACCAAACTTAATTAATTAAATCTGAAACTAACCTAAGCAATTTCTAAAATTCCTAATAAAACTATATTAAATTCTTAAAAGACTTTATTATTTCTAAAACTCTATAAAAGACAAAAGACTATTAATCTCTATATCTAAAAAATGAATTAAAACATATTAAACTATTTAATCTATTAAATTTTATACTAATATTCTAAAAATGATAAAAGCTATTAATATTCTACAAATGGAAAATGCTATTTAAATTCTATTAAAAATCTAAAAACTATATTACTATATTGTCTAAAAAAATTAAAGTCTATTAAAAAAAATCCTACAAATGATTTAAAATCTATTATATTCTATAAAATGCTAAAAAATTGATTTAAAAAGAATTAAAAATATCAAAAATTCTATTAAATCCTAGAAAATGATTTAAAAACTATTAAAACCCTAAAAAATCCTATAAAATCCAGAAAAATCACCACAATTCCCAGAGGGACAAAATGAGCACCGAACGACACAAAAATAATCGGTAAAAATAAACGGGCACCGAAATATCCCAAAAATCGATTCTACTGATCAAAAAACACCTGAAACACGAGACGGGAGCTGTGATCCCTGATAAAATCAATACAAATGAAAAATGCAATGTATGCAATATGCAGATGCGAATGCGGTTATGCGTCGAAACATCGAGCCAAATGCGAGACCCGGTTGGTCAAATTTTGGGGTGCAACAGCGTGTCACTCTGTTTTCGGCCACCTCATTCGTTCACACCCTCAGAATTCGCCACCTAGCACACTCCACTCACACCTTCCACACACACGTGGCCACCATGCAGTGACCCCACACCACACGTGGCTCCCCTTCCTCCTCCCTCTCGCCACTTGTCCCCTCACCGTCATCCCGCGGATCCCCTCACCGGCCAGCATGCAAAGACCGACGGCCACCCTAACCAACCGTCTCCGGCCGCCCTAACCATCACCGGACCACCAAACTCATCGAAAACTGCAGAAATTTCCAGATTTCCTCATCCAATCTTCATCTGTGCTTCTTCAAAGCCTCACCGAATAAATCATCACGGCGTTTCTCTTGGCCAAAGCTCGCCGGAATCACCATCGGAGAACTCATCAGATTTTTTTTCCTCCCAACTCCGTACGAATCTCATCTATGTTCGTCCAGATTTCGCCAGATCCATAGATCTTCATCAACGTTCACGTGATTTTCCAGAATTCATATCAATTCAAGAAGATCCTTCATATGTTCTTTGTCAAATTTCCAGATCTTCGTCCATAGATGTTCATCGATTCATCATCAGGATCTTCAATCGGTCACCAGAATATCTTCGTGTTCATCACTCTTCAGAAGATTCTCCAGAAATCATCATCTTTCATCAAGCCACCGAGAATCCAAGATCTTCATCATCAGATTTCTTCCAGATTTCCCAGATTTCCCAGAAACATCAAAGGCATCGTTAATCCGCAAGCGTCTTCGCCAAGAACGTTCACCCAAATCTTCATCCGTTCAAGATCTCTCTTCAGATCTTCAAAAATCTCTTCCGTCCAGGGCTCCGTCGACGATCATCAGAAGGACTTCCAGGTTCTCCAGACGGTACCACCTCCACAGCTTCGCCCAAGTTCTTTTCTCTGAAACCACTACTTCCATAAGTTGTTATATAGCTGTAGATCGATTTCGTGGTTGATAGGTTTGAGGTGGAGGTAAGGTAGAATCTAGGGTTAGATTGGCGGTAGAATGTGAGGTTTGGTGAGGATGAGTAGAGGATAGTGAGGTAGCTTAGTTTTTTTTTGTGTGGTGCGTTTGGGAGATGGAGAGAGTTTCAGAGAGAGAGGTTGCAGAGCGCCGCTAGGGTTTCGCTCAGGTTAGGGATGAACAATGGCAATGCAATAATAGTTAGGAGAAGTTTGTTTAGGGTTTACTAAGGCTGAGTGGGAAGTGGACTCGGGCTTAGTCCCAATTGCAGTTGCTGAGCATACTCCCATCTTACTCGTCATACCCCCCTCCCCTGGTTTGGAATTTGGATTGGGCCTAGCCCAGATTCGCTGCTTACACCCCCCGTTGGAGGCCCATCAGGAATAACAAAGGGATATCCTTGCCATTCGCACCCCCTGAGTTATTATTTTTATTGGTTTTCTGAGTTAGTAGGCTGGGCCCAGCGTGTTGCTTCCAGCACCCCCCTACGGGGCCCATTGTAGTTCTGAGTGTAAATACTGTTGTTGCCACCCCCCTGCTCTTTTTTATTTTAATTGAATTTCTTTTTCATATCATTTGTATATAGGTTACAAAATAATCCATAAAAAATCCAAAAATGATCATTTTAGCATGAGATTTTTTCCCTCATTTTAATAATTGTCTCAAGAAAAATGTGGAAAAATAAAAATATTATTTTAGGAACTTTTCCATTTTTGGTGAATTTTCACATTTAATTGCTTTTTATTTTCATTTTGTTTGTACATATTATTTGGTGAATTTTGATTAGTCATTTAAATTCATATTTTGATTCCATTCTTTTTGTACTAGTTAGATTAGAAGTCTAGGTTCCCTTAAAGATTTATTCCATATTTTTGTGGATTAATCTTGATTAGTTTTGATTAGAGAACATTAGGGTGATAGTTTTAGGGTTTAAACTCAACATAGGTGCATTATAACATTTTATTTTGGGGTTTTTAGCATGAATTATGTTATGGGACATATGGGGTATGTAGGGTAGATGTAGAAATCCCTTAGAATAAATCTTAGAATTTTAAATACTATTTTACTATTTTTAGTATATTTTACAAATGGAGTGTTTGTTTGGTGTTCCCACTTGGGGTTTATATCTGTTTGCTTGGGCTTTTGGGCTTTTCTTTGGGGTATGGGGCTTGGTTTGAGCTTGTGGAGCATGAAGACATCAAAAGAAAAGATTGAAGATGATAATCAAATGTTGGCTTGAAGATTGCTTGTGCTGGGAGCTGATTGAAGACATAGGAGATAATAGGAATAAGCAGAGCCTTAGAATAGACTGAATTGTTTTGTACAAACATGGATAGCTTCATGTGCTTTCATTCCTCTCTATGACATAAAGTCCCTCCATGGTATTCACCTCCCTCCTTTGGAGGGATAAGTGGCCTTACCTTAGAGGTAGAACTTTGAGAGAACCACTCTTCTATAATGTTAAACTGTTTGTAGGCTTCCTTTGGTAGTCAATGAACTGTTTAACATTCAACTCATCTTGTTACATGATTATCATCTAGGAGAGCTTGCCTTGAAGAAAGAAGATCAAAGATTGACAAAGATGAAGACTATTCATGTCAAAACTGTGTAGCTATTAAGGCTAGGGTTTACTGCTGTATGGAGCTATTTGTTGTCTGATGCTGTCAACTGGTTAAAATTCTATGCTTGCTTGAGCTTGGTGATTTCTTGGAGATGGGAGATTGTTGTTTATCAACTGTCAGAGTTTGGTGTTTTTCAGAGCTGCTGCTGTAGGAGCTGGTGTGCTGTCAGGGCTGGTTGTGGGGTTTCTTTTCTTTGCTGTATTGTTTGTTAATTTTCCCTTTAGGTTTGAAGTGAAGCCATTTCACTTTGCCTGTTGTTTTCTAGGTTCGAGGTTGAGTGGGACTCCCTTGCCTCGCTTGTACTGCTGCATTCATGCATTTTACTGCTTTACTGTATATATGTTGTTTCTTTTCCGTCTATCCCTTAGGATCTCTGTTTCTCTCTGCACAAGAGAGGAATATGACAGACATTAGGCTCTCATCCATGCATGCCAACATTAGGATAATTTTGATTCCCATTTTAACCCTAGGTTTTTAGAGTTCTGTCTCTTCCATCTCAAAACAATCAAAAAACACAATAAGAGGTCAAACATCAATAAAAGACAATTCTTGCGTAAAAGACTGGAAACCAATCAAAAGAGTCATTTTTGTCCGCTTAGACCCGTAATCAGGAGAAAACCTTTTTCAGAAGGATAAAAAACAGTCAAAGAAATCTGTGTTTTCCGTAGCTCGAACTACGTTTGCTCTGATCTTTCATGCTGTATGAAAGTACGTAGGCATATGATGCGATATCCTAGCGAGCAACCTTCCCCTCTTTTCCCGTAGGTAGGCGAACTACGTTGACTCTGATTTCTCGTTCCAGACGGGAATACGTAGGCATAAAGTGCGATACTTTGCCGAGTCATTTTCTTTCTTTTTAACCCCATACATGTAGAATAGATAGAATAACAATCCGTACTAGAAAACAAGCGTGGATCCCGTCGAGTACGACGGACGTGAGGGGTGTTAATACCTTCCCCTTGCATAACCGACTCCCGAATCCAGGATTTGGTTGCGATGACCATTCCTTTCCCGTCTTTGTGGTAGGTTTACTTCGAGCGTTTCCTTCCCTCCTTTGGGATAAATAACGCACGGTGGCGACTCTTTTGTTTAGCCGCGCCGATTTTTGCAGTAGCGACACATGCCATTCTATATCTTGTTCATTGCATTTTTTATGTTCATTTCATATTTTGTTTGTTTGCTTCACTAAGACATGAAACTATGTTAAACTTTAATGTTTGTAATGACACTTACTTCTTTTGGTCATTTTTTGTGTTTTCTATTTATCTTCTCATACGTTTTTCATTAACACCATTATATGTGAATGTTTGTTAATGCTTCCTTGTTGCAAATTCGGTGAATATACTTAATTCAGTATACTATATTTTTTGTTGACCTATTTCTTCTTTCTTTTTTATATTGTCAAAGGGAGAGAAGAGACCATAGCAAAAACATCA